>VXCM01000029.1:32678-102311 GCA_014773175.1 Lucifuga dentata | reverse complement strand
CCCCCCCCCTTCTAACCTTGTCAGCACTAATACATCCCACACTCAGGCCAGTGTCAGCCGTGGTGTACACATCACCTTAACCCCCCCAATCCCATGTCACGGCTAATCTATTGATGTGTCTTCCATGCCTCCATTTGCCTCTGTGCGTGTGTACATCCTTGCGGGGATTTGTGTTACTGTACCCGAGTGTGTGTTTACCCACAAGTCTGCACGTGGTAATATTTCTGCCATAAAATATTTTTTTAGCGTGCACTTGTGTCTGTATGTGCGTGCGTGGATGAATGGCTATGTGTGTTGGCAGATTTAGTCAGTTTACGACCCGCAACCTTTACACAGCGAGGTCGTTTTAACAGCTTGCTATCAAAACTCCAGTTCATTTCTGCAGCTTCCAGACATTCTCTTTCTCTGTTCGTGTTTCCCCACCCTTACCCTCACAGTCTTCCAGATAAGACAGAAATGCGAGCACCCATATGCTTTACATCTGTGGGGAATCGTAAATTAAACCGGAAAAAGGAGCTTCTATGCAAATTCTCACGCTGTTTCATCCTCCTGACATACCGAGCATTGTGTGTCGGAATCACTGTCACGCAAATGCATAGCCATGTAGGCAAACACGTGCACAAAACCCACATTTATTCATTTATGGATAAATTGGCAAAGCCAGTGAATGTAATTCCATGTCTAGACAAGCAGTCAATGTAATAATGCCTTCTGTCCTCGCTTCCAAATGGTTTTAATCTACAGATGAAGTCTAGATTCACAGTCCAAGATTTCTCAGTGGCACAGGCACACTAACCGCTCGATGTCGTGCTATTTAATGATGCCTGAAAAGCACATTTTGCTCAGTGCTGTCAATTTAATGGGATAATTTTTCTCCTTCTCTCTCTCACCTCTTCATCTTTCTCCTCTCACATCTTTCTCGTTTTCTCCCTCTTCTTTCTTTCCCGTTCCCTCTTTGTGTTTGCGGTGTGTGTCTCAGTCTCCCAGGCAGATGAAGACTCCAGTCAGACTTCTCCAGACTACACAGTCAGGCCAAACATCAAAATACACAACATTGGTGAGTGACCGTACGTTTATCTCAGCGCTGCCAAAAATGAACACCAGTCAATTGCCAAACGCAATCAGTCAATATTTTTTGCAAAGTTTGTTTGGCGTAACAGTTAGTGTGGAATGTAATCAACTGTTTGTCAGGTGTTTTAAATTCCGTGGCTGGTGAAATATTCAAAGCAAATTGTAAAATCTGCAGGCCTCCTTTGGTCGATTAATAAAACCTTTAGTTTATTACAGCCCAGGGACTGCATGTGGATTTAATCTGCCTTATATATATTAAATATGTAAAGCGGTTTGAATTGCCATTTTGTAAGAAATATGCTGCTTTGACTTGCCTTGAACAGTATTTAGATGCAGTTACACACTCAAATGCTGTCTGTAACCAAGGAAATACACACTGTATGTCAACAAAGTGCATTTAACCCAGCAGTAGACTGCAGTATATGCTGTTATGCAACATTAATTTTTTATATTTTTATGAGTGCAATTGTTTATGAAAAACAGACTTAAGGAAAGGCCTACCTCCTTTAGTGGAGCTACTCTGCTATCCTAGTCACATATTTGTTTCCTTGCAGACACACACACACACACAGGTAAAGCCTCCCTTTTCCACACAAAATCCACAAGGTCATTGGAAGTCGTGTCAGGAATGAAAGGTCCATGTTTGCCTAAAGAGAAAGCACGTTTCTGAGGAAGTCAATTGTGCAGCTGAGTGGTCATAAACCCTCTATTTTTCCTTCTTTTCCTCCATCCCCATCTCAAACAAAAGCCTCTTGCTGGGAATCATTTAGTATTCTTGTTTCTAGGAACTGTAGGCAGTCTGTGAAGAGGGCTAAGAGAGTGTGACCTGCCTGAGATGGAAACTGAGACCAGCAGAGATGTAGTGAAGAGTGCTCTTGAAACATCAGCACAGAGAGAGAAAGAGAGAGAGAGAAAAAAGAGAAAGAGGCAGCAAAGAGAGTGACACAAAGTAAGATAAAGAAAGTCAGAAAGATAAGACAGCAAGGGTGCAGTGAAAGAGAAAAGCAGCAGTAGAAAGAGACAAAAAATCCTGACAGAGAGAGGGACTGATAAGGCGGAGAGAGAGAAAAACAGGCAGAAAGAGAGATAAAACAGAGTTTGAGGGGTTGCAGGGGAAGAAAGAAAGGCTCCATGGTGGGCGAATAGCTCAGCAGTAACTCAGGCTCAAGCTTACGTAGAATTTAATAATAAAAAGCACAGACAGGGAATCATAAAAATCATAGCCTCTAGCGCTATGATGCATTTTGCTGAATACATTAGGAGGAATAACAAAAACAGGATATTTATGCACACAGACACACACTTAAAAACAAAATGTACCCCTGATGGCCTCACCGACTGCTGGACACCCACTCTGTGACTCACCTGGCCTTGGATCAACCCGTCTCTCTCTACCTCTCTTTGTCCATATGTATTTGGACTTGCTGTAAAACCTTCCTTTTAACACATAGATGTTTGATTATAAAAATCAGAAATAGTAATGGCATATCATCTCATAGAAAACTGACTGAATTAACCATCCGTCTTTCTTCTTCCTGCTTGAACTAATCATAACCTTCTTGTTTCTTGCAGTAAGTCTGTTTAGCATATTCTGTGCCTTCTTATGGAAGACATGCTGGGCTTTAAACTCTTTTATATATATATCAGGTGTCAGTGGTGAAAGGGCTGAAACATAAACTGGATAACAGACCAGAAACACAACTGGAAACAGATTATTTTAAAGCATATGGCACTGCTAGCATATGGGCTTTAATATCCTTGGCCAGTGCCTTAATATTTGCAGATTTCTCAAACTCTCACCCTAAATATATTCCTATTCCATTAAAAAAGTATGCCAAAACATAAAAACTTTAGTTTGGTAACCTGTTGGACCACTTGTGGCTGTTCCAGTTACTTAGCAAGGGACATTTAGTGTTCCCGCGTTAAATCTCACCATTATCAAGGCTGGATACCAAAATTCAGTTTTGGTATCCAACTTTGGTATCCAGTTTTGGTATTAGTTTGAGGGTTTGAAAAAGTATTGTTATATTGATATTGGTGCTGAATATTTTGAATGATTCTAGCATTAATTATCAGCTTTAATGCTATACCCAAGGTTGATGGGTGGTTGCTCCTTACTATTGATGCTGCATTCCAGATTCATAATTTGGGGGTTGTTCTTACCAACTCATTCATGCCATTTCACCAGAATGTCCCTCAGATCATTTGTGGATGTTTCTTGTTCTATGACAGTGAGAGTTACTGGTCTGCTGAAATGTTAAATTCTCCTTTGGTATCAAAGTAATAATGGATAAATTGCATGGTGCTGAATGCCCCCAAAATGCCCCCTTTTTCCAGTAATCAACAGTCCAGTCCTGATGTTTCTTGGCTTGCTGCAAACGCTTCGGCAGTTTGGGAAAGGAGAGGCTGACTGTGTGCTCGTCTGTTCTTTTACCCCATACAGGCGAGATTGTGTGTCCTGAAATTGGCTGTTGTACCCCACAATTGTAATGCCATGTTACATGTCATGCTGTTGACCTTTTAGTACTCGCTATGCCCCAAGGCAGCCAATTTCTCCCGTGTTTGTTTGCGATTACCAACCTCCTACAGGGAAGTCAACAAACTCAACCCCTCCCTGCTGGCACCACGATCATCCCTCTTTCAAAACTTGTCAGAGCCTATTTTAAAACAAGTTGTCTCGCATACAAAGTGAGTGTGGACGTGGAGCCTGTGCTTATGTAGCAACACAACTGAGAATTGAAATGAAGATTTTCCACCTGCTGGTCACAGTGTCGAATTTGTCTGATTGGATGGTGTGAATGTCCAGCCGTGACCTGTTGGCCCTTCTTTAGGCATCAGTGCTTTATATTCTCCCTCTAGCCTTCACTGATTGTTTTTTGTTTACCGAGTTCATCGTCGTGCATCACAGTGTGAATGTCAGCATTGTGTCACCGTCTCAGACAGACGCCTCGTGTTTGCTAAGAATGGCTCTGACACGGACAAGACACACACCAATGAGGAAAACCAGTGCTGTTGGATGGATTCCTCTCAGAGATAATGACATGAACAATTCCACACGTTTATCCATCAGCTGTCATGTATTGTTCTCAGGATATTATAATTCTTATCAATCCCCTTTTCATTCCCAGTTTTAACCCTTTACTGTCTCCTTAAAAGTTTAGCAAAGGCTTTAAATGTTTATTTTCCTTCCTTCCTTCCTTCCTTCCTTCCTGCCTGTCTGTCTGCCTGGGACACAAGCCATATATCAAGGATCAACAGTTTGATTTTATGCTAGAGTCTGAAGGAGATTTTGATGTTTTTTGCTGATCAGATTTTTTTTTTTTTTGAGTAATTTCTAATTAATTCTTCCTATAAAAGCACATGTTCTTCATTAGTTTTTAAGCACAGATCATCACATAAGTGTGTTGTATGAATGAGCTTAAAATGGCAAAACAAGTTTTCATACATCAACATAACTTTAAGTTGTTAAACCCAAATACCCAAATAACTTGCTAATATTGAGTTGAGCCCTTTTGTATCATCAGTGTTTTACCTTTCTCTCTTAAAAGTCTTTTTTAAATGTTACCCTTTAACTACATTGCCTCTCTTTTGACTAATGTGATTGTGTTTAGTCAGGAAAGGTAGTTTTGTTTTTAGTTTCCTTCATAGAAAACAGATTTTCCTAATACGTTGTATACGTTGAATACGTTGTACTCTGAGTACTGTGATGGATGCATAAGAACAAAACTCTGGTTCTTTTTGGTTCATTCCAGCAGAAAATAACTCTTGATATAATGGGAAACATTATATGCACAGACAGTGCATAATGACTCAGTATAATCCAGTTTTTTACTGAATATTACAAAATGTGTTCTTCCAGCTCTTTCTCCCGATTTCCCCTCCAGCTAATGTTCCATTGTGTCTAATCAATGGCAAGGCCATAGTAATTTGGTTTGATTGAAATCCCTGTAGGACAAAAACATCATTAGTCTAAAAAGAGTGATACATGAAAAAGCGAACAGAAACAAAGTGTTTTTAATTCTCCATCCCGTGGGGGAAATGGCCATATGTGGCAGAGCTGATGATAATTGGTGGTTTGTTGATAATTGCATCATGACATTTCTCTGCAAATGTAAAAGCACGATTTGTATGCATCACGCATTGGCTTTAGATTGATGAATTAATAATGTAGTAATGGTTCGTTTCCTTCTGTCCCGCGCACACTTATCTCTGTCACCCTTTCTCGCTCACGCTTTCGCTCACTTTCTTATTCTCGCTTTCTCTCTCCAGATGAATTTAACCCTGAAGTTCCCAAACTGGAGAAAAGTGTCAGCGGCAGCAGCCCATCACGTGATCGCCTTCTGCTCACCGTGGCAACAATGCTCATGTCTGCCATCCTATTGTCCTAGCGACTGTCACCGTGAGTGACACTTAACACATAGTTGGACCGCCTTGTCTGAAGGGCTTTGTATCTACCAACAATGAGTTTTGGATGGGAAAGTTGGCAGAAATACAGGAAAGAACCAATTAGTGGTGCAACAAAAACGCAATCAAAATGACCCAGAAAAAACGTTGGACTTAATTTACTGGACATCAAAAAAAAAAAAAAAAAAAAAAAGGAGAGGCCTTTTTGCTATCATAATTACAGCAGTGTGTTTTGACACTCCATGTGTTGTTGGAGATCATTACCATATGAATACCATAGCATTTCATACAGGTGCATTTGCTGCAACATGGAGACCACAATTACCAGCAGACTGTCATGACTGGCAGCCAGCAAGCAAGTCTGTCACATGCAGGGCAGGTGAAAGTGTACGTAGACAACACGTGGAAATCAGTTGGAATTCAACCTATGCTGAGAAAACAAGTTTTCAGGAAGACTGCAAACATAACAGGAGTGGACTTGATGTGGAGACCCAGTGGATTGTAAGCATTGGACCATGGACCAAGTATGCTGACGGACTCTAATTTGTCGCAAAGAGCAGCCTGAACTCTGAAAGTGTACTGATCTTACCTGGGCAACACGGGATGTGTAGTCAGTCAGTGATGAGTACTGCAGTCATTGTCTTGGACATTAAGGAATGTTTTCGGAGATATATAAGCCCAAGGTGTTTCTTAAGAAAAGACTGAGACTTTGTGAAGATATCTGTCGGCCTTTCAGAATCCATTTTCTGCAGACATGAAAAATACGCCAGACTTTGTGATCCGTACAGAGTCAAAGCCTGCGTTTTGTAGAAGATAGTGGGTGTCTTCTTAGTACTGGTCCTTTGTCTGGATTTCCTGCCTTCACACTGTAACAACCCAAGAAAAATACAGACTCTGGACTAGTAATTTGATGGCACTTAGATGTGGTAGATGTGGTAGATCTGTGTTTTGTTCCAATGCATTTACTATCAGCACTTCGAGTAGATTTTTCCGGATGTCAAATCTTTCTCTGCAGCAATCAGCAGACTCGTTCAGAACACCACTCATTTACAATTCCTTAAACCTCTCTCAGCAGCAAATTCTCTTAATCCCAGACAAACCCCATCCATCCAGTTTCCACTTCAGAGATTCCCAGCCAATCAGTACTGATGGCCATTACAGCAGTCACAGTCACCATGGAAACGACCCCATACAGTCGCCAGTGTGCGGCAGGTGCCTGAGGAGAATTTGTGCTTTGAGCCACAAAGTAACGCTGCCGGCATTTTGTTAAAAACACGTGTGAATGTGCAAATAAAAAAAAAAACAAAACAAAAAAACACTTTTTTTATATTGTAATACAAAACAACGTAGGCTGGCATTAATCAGATTACAATGTTGTGCTTTTTTTTTTAATTTATTCACTTTAAAAATGTATTTATTTTAACATTAAAGTATGTTATTTATCTACCTAATTTATTAGTGTATATTTGTAGGCATTTGCTCAATAAGCTATTGTACCAATTTTTTTTTTACTATTATTTTTTAAAAGTGAAATTTATACTGCAGCATTTGCTTGTGTAGATAAATAGTCAGACGTAATACAACCTGACAAAAAGAAAAGGTTATTGGTTATGACTAGTCAGTAGGGACGTACACACGGTAACTCTGCTCTCATGTAACGGATACTGCTTACAGATTATGTTGCTGATGATGAAGAGCATGTCAAAAACCAACTGTGAATGCACAGAAATAACTCATACGGACGGAAGAACAGTATCAAACAAAGGAATCTGCAATGTAATGTATATTTATAACACATGCCAGTTATGGAATGTGTCAGTGTGTGTGTGTATGTGCAGATGCGTGTATGAGTGTGTGTGTGTTTGAGAGAGGGGGAAAAAAAAAGTGTGCAAATTTGTGTGCGTATGTATGTAGGATATGTTTATCTGTGCTTTTGAGTATGTGGCATTTAGAAATTTCGTATCCATTAAGGAGTCGTTTGTAGGATCTGAATATGCAAGTATGTCTGAGAGAATGTGCTCTTCTGTAATGTTAGTTTACGTTTTGGGGGTTAGGGAAGTGGGCAACAAGCATTTACTGATGTTGAAGACAACCACAAGAAATGTGTTTACCTTAAACAAGAATGAATAAAACATGTAAATTGAACCAAGAATGATTAAAATGATGCCATTAAAAGTTGTTTTTTTTTTGTTTTGTTTTCTTTTTTGCAAATTTGTGTATTTATTTATATATGTATAGTATATAGTATATGTACTGACTACACCCCACATACTGAATCAGTGGTCCGTATCTGGACCAAAATACAATTCAATCTTGTCAAGCGACTGCAATACTCCACCTGTCCACTAGCTGTTGCCCATGAGTTTCCCGCCTCTTTGATATCACCTGTTCCCAGTTCATAATTTGCCCTCTGTCTTGTATAGCAACCAGTTTCCTTTGCTTCCTTCCAGGTAATTGTAGCCTTACTCATGCATTCTAGCCATATTCCTGTTTTTTTTCTGCCTGTTTTTGATTACTTTAGCTGAATGTTTGACCATGTGTTGGTCTCTGTCTACTCTGTGGGATCTTTGATTGTTCTGCCTCAGTTTCTGCGACCAGCTGTAAGCCTCCCGCATGTCTGTTTGACCCTTATTTGATTTGTTTGCTCTTTCCCTCTGCTGCACTCTTACTGTGTATGAATTTTTTTTGTTGTTTAAATAAGACATTTTTTCCCTTCGCCATTTGTGTGTCTGCAGTCCTAACCCTGTTGCCATCTGTGACAAATCTGGACCAGGAGCGAATATTTCCACTGCAACCTGACCAACACCGCTTGGAAGCAACACTTCTCTATCTTTGTCCCTGTCATCTTTCAGCTGCTAGTAGCCACAGACAGGAATCTTGTTGTCAGAGGTAGGAGAGAATACTGAAAAGGTGAAATGGCATGTTCAGTGCAAGCCCAAAGCAAAAACAAAGACTGACAGTGGAAGCAATGTGTTTTAAAGGATCATACTAGCAATTCTGTATGTTTAAGCCCAGTAAAAATACTACCGCATATGTTACATAGCTGCCAACCAATGTCCAAAACATAAAACCATATTTTACTTTTTCTGTTATTTTGCCAATCCCCTAATCTTCCAAACCAAATGTTCAGGTGATTCACCCACCTTAAAATTCAATGTTTTGCCTGGTGACAGGTTCTGAATGTGGAAGGAATACTGGGTTTTTAATTTCTCAGTAAAAGCAGTTTTGTCTTGGGACTATATTCCCTGGTGGAGGCATACACTTTATTCTGTGTAGCTGTGTTAGACTAATTAAATAATGTTACTATGACAAAAAAAAACAACTTTATAGACATGTTAGCTGTGATGGATTACTCTACTCAAGCATGTTTCAAGTCTCTACAAGTTGATTTTATTAGTTTATTAGAATAAACTGAAACCACTGGCAGTCTGGAAGGTAGGGGGAAAAATCATAAAATTTACTGCTAAAGTAGCATATTTTGGGTAATAGTTGTCAGTAACGTAATGTGTATGCAGGTTGTATTTGGCTCAAACATGCAAAATCGTTGGTATGATTCTTAAAGGACTTGAGGAAAACATAAGACAATCAAACTGGCCATTGTAAAGAATGGTAACATAAAATGCCACTATGACACCAAATTTACCCACTTTCTAACAAAACTAACCCCAGAATAGGAAGATAACAACCACAAAACTAGCAGACATTTCACTGAGAGTATTCATGCATTAACATGTTGTATCTATACTGTAGTTCAGGTTTTTTTGTTTGGTTTTTTCCAATGATTCACTTCCATTCCTAGACTTTAACACTGTGGAAATTTGGTAAGACTTGTATTTGAGTAGACCTGGACTACACAGTACAGTATTTTCTCCTTCCTCACTCAGCCTCCATCTGTCCTTCCTTCACCTTCACTGTTTTTGCTGAGCACGACTTGAAATCAGTGTTTTCTCTCTCTCCCTCACACTCCACTTTGAGATGTTAGTCATGAGCAGACATGTAAAAACAAAACTACTCGTGCCGCACATATTGTTGGTGTAAAACTATCACCCTTTCTTCATCCTCGCTGCACCTCGCTTTACTTCACAAACACTTCGTCTGCCATAAAACATAATGACAGCGTGGGGGGAGGGAAGTCACTGCTCCACATCTCCCCACTCTATCCATCCATTTCTCTCAAAAAACACCTGCAAGCCATTCGTGTCTCCACAAATCTATCTCCACCATCTCCCCGTCTCTTTCCTTTCTCTTTGCCCCCGTCAGTTTCTTCCTAATCTTTGTTCGTGGAGCAGAAAGAAGCAGACAATAGGGAGGGACACATGTCTCAGATGCATTAATGTCCATGTCAGAGGGACAGAGGGGGCAGATAAGATTTTGTCTTTGATGTTACACATCAGCCCTGAAATCACATGGGGNAGAGAGAGAGAGAGAGAGAGAGAGAGAGAGAGAGAGAGAGAGGCACATTGGGCAGATTCTGCTGTCAGCTGTCTGCTCGTGTTTCTCACTTCCAGACTGGGTCAAACAGCATTTCAGTTCAGGTGTAGTTTCCACATATAATAAGCACCAGGATACTGTCAAAGTCAATTTAATATACTTGTGATAGAAAATTTACCTACAGTAACATAACGTGAGACATAATTCACAATAAGGGGATTTGTGTCTAATAATTTCTATTTCTTGGCCGTGTGAAGACTCTTAAGTGAGTGAGCAGCTTCTGATTGTGTCTGACATTTGTGCATTGAGCTGACAGACAAATAATTGCCATGCGTTTGCTGAATATTAGATTTTGGATAGTTATAGGTTTGGACTTGTACATAAACCTCAGAGTGTTTGACACTGGGAACAGTGAAAAGATTTTAGCTTTTGCTCCAGGGTTGGACTTGACAACTTAAATTATCATTTTGTAGGAAATAGGCCTATTTCATTTTTGGCAGATAGGACAGCTCTGTGTAGTTATATAAGGGCTTTAAATCTGTTGTAGTTACACCTTAGATTCCTGTTTGGAGATGATTATGTTTTGCTTTGTGTATGAATGAAACATTAATTGATATTCTTGCCGGTCACATAAGAGTGTTGGATTAAGTATTTGTATCCTTTCCCTAAACTAATGGCATACTGCTTTGCATTTCTACCTTGTAATAGATGTTTAACAGGGACTCTGCCTGCCCTGACTCTAACTAAGAAAGACATTTCATTAGCAAAAAAGAGATGACCGCTTCTCTGTTTGGAGACATATTATCATTTTCTGAATCATTTACTGGGAGATAAGCCATCTGTAGCATGAGCATGCTGATGCATCTAGAAGAATTCCCCTGACAAGCTACACTGTCTGGACTGGCAAAGAAACAGATGCCTTCTCCTCTGAGAAGTTGTGAGAGCTCAGGACATCAGAGACAATCAGTGAGACAAGTGCTGCATTCAAGTGCTCCTTGAAAACTCTTGTTTCAAGGTTGGGAGTCAAATAACTGAATTCTAGCTCATTAAAAATGATCCCAGCCAGAAAAATTTGTTAATTGACAGAAGTTATTTTTGGTGTTTTATTTTAGGAATCAAGCAGCACTGGAGTTCTTAATGTGCTTCTGTGGCAAAATGACAAAATACAAAATTGACAAAATTAGGCATATAGCCACAGTGATGCTTTCATTAACTTTTCATTAACCAAAAATGGTCTTAGATGACAGCTAAACATTAAACAGGGTGAACATGGAACACATACTCATTATTTACACAAATGCTCTCACTGTACTTTGTTTTGACATTAAGGCACTCAGCACATAGTTATATTTTTGACTGCATTTTACGGCAGCATGAAGGGAATCTGCACTGACACGTATGTGCAACAAGTCAGGTTTCAGCTCGACTTGTTCTCGCATGCCAGATTTACTCAGGGACTTTCAGATTATATTTTCAAGCCAAAAATATAATGATTTTGGCAACATCCCCACCAGGCAACATGTCGCTTTGAGATAAGGAGTATTTTTCTCTTGTCACCCGTAGATGTCGCCATAGCTTTCTCTCACTCTGAGATGATGGTGGTAAAACAGAACAGCTGAAGAACATTATGCAATAGGTTTACTTCTGTCCACCTGCAAGATGAAAATTAGATTTGGGAAAACAACACAGCCTGCGATGATGATGATGATGATGATGATGATGATGATGATGATGATGATGATGACTCTGGTTTGGCTTATAAATAGATTTTATTATATTTACTTACATAATGCTGAGGTTAGGGGATAAGCTGCTAGAGTTTAATAAGGCTACAATGCAAAATCTATTTTGGCATGAGTATAGCACGTTTGATCATCTGATTATTTAATCATGTGAATTGGCATCATCATGACAGCTCAGGGGCATTTTATATGAGTCAAACATAAAGTCAGGAAAAACAACTGCACAGAGTATTGTTTATGTAAGTGCTGATAACTAACCTATTTTACTATTATTTCTGTCTTAATCTTCATACATTGAGGGCTGTTTTTACTGTAATTTCACTGTGCAGCAGCATGCTTAAATTTACAAATTCTTATAAAACACATTATATGGATTAAGTAGAAATATGTTATTCCCATAGCACCAACAGTATTATTACAGTAAAGCACAAAAGAACATAAAGCATTTAATCTTATACTTCCTGTTCTGTGGAAGTACAGCCATTAAAAAGTTCATTCAAAGAAAGCGTTCGAAGACACATTCATAACTTTACATGGACAATTAGTGACTCAAGGGTACTTCAGTGGCTTTTTTTTTTAATAGTAAAGACAAGACATTGCCTTTTCAATTTAACCACACAGCTCCCCTTGATGAGATTTTCCCAAAGAGGATTCAAACCACAGCAACAACTGTGTGAGTTTTAGCTGGTTTAAGGCAGCAGGGCACAAAATCCTGACTGTGACTGGGTCAGCAATAATATTCTTAAAGCCACAGCTGTAATATGTGTCTGTTCACCCACTCCTCTAGTCTGAAATCCTCCTAATGGGACCTCTTCAAATCTCTCCAGGATTTAGGATTTGATTTGACACTCCTCCAGCTTCAGGTTGTTGTATGTCAACTGTCGTCTTCCTCCCTCCCTCTCAGAGAGAGAGAGGGAAAGAGACTGCTGACCGAGACATCTGGGGACCCAAAGTTACATCCCTTAATGCCTTGGCAAATATGATGGCAGCTCCTACAGCATAGCCACTGAGAGGATAAGGGAGAATGTGATGAGACAGTTCATTTGTGACGTAATGAAAGCTATCAAGTGTGACAAAGCAGGTGAGATGTGATTTATCAGTTTTCACTTTATTACATTTCAGTGCAAGACTCTGGGTGAAAAGGTCCTGTGTGGTCACATGCAGTCTTTATAATGGTGCTGTTTGAGCAGGTAATTACCCCTGAAAACTTGGTGAGAGTAGTCCTCTAAAAGCAAAAAGTGTAATTTGAAATCAAGGACAATATAGTCCCCTTGAGCTACGCAAAAACTTTGCATCATTAACAGCTTAATTCAAATGAAAACTTCCAATTTTACAATAACAACATACTAATTTAGGGTTTTATGTGACAGACTTTCTCGGACATGTTGTTAGGAGACACATTAAGACCAATCTCAAAGCAGGGAAATGTCAGTGTGCATCTTAATTAGAAAGGCATTAAGCTTCCTAGAGGGCTTTTGCTTTTGCGCACATTTAATTTGGGCTCCTGCCAAGTCTCTCTCCAGATCAGTTGGCTAATGCTTTTACGAGTGGAGGAAAGTTATCGCAGAATATCAAACAGAACACATTTGCTGTCTGCAGCAGCCTCTGGTACCAGCAGTGTGAAAACGTTCAGAATATTAAAAATGGCAAGATATGACTGTAACCCAGGGCTAGATGAAATAGAGTCAGATATGAGGCTGTAATAGGGCTACAAATTATTCCTCTGATAAGCCATCACTCCTGCACTAAATTTGGTTTTAAGTCACTTCACTAGCCAAAACAGAGGGTTCTATATGTTTTATACATGTAATTGTATAATTATTAAAAAGGTCAGACTCATAACCTTCCTTTTTAGGATGTATTCTGTTATGTATTTCATTTGGCAGACTAAAATTTTTATGAATTGAAGAAAGGCACCGCTGCTCTCTCTCCCTTGTGTGAATATACTGTATATGTGGATGTGAGATGTAACTGCCGTCTTTGCAGGTTTTCTGTGGCTAAGTTGAAGAAATCAAAGAGTTTGTAATCCAAAAATTGACAGTGACAGCCTCACAGTCTCTTACCGTGGGACGCTTGCTTTTTAACAGTCGTTGGGGTTTTTTGTTGTTGTCTTTTTCTGCCTTCCAGCAAAAAAAAATCTGTTACTTTTCTGTCTCTTCCTTCCTGTATTCTTTTGCTTTCACACCTTTTCTCTAGTTAGTGTGATTGCCACACAGCAATCACAGTCAGTTTGCCTTGCATATGTCTTACTATTAATATTCCTATAGTGTTTTTTTTTGCTCATCCGTATTTCAAATAATGTTCATGCTACACATACCATTCATACATCAATGTGTGCATAATTTCATGCTGTGTTGTGTTTTTTCATAACATTTGCATAATTTTGGCATACTTAAAGGGATATTGCAAAGAAAACTGCTGTTTAAAAAACGCCATTTGTGTTAAGAGTTTGGGAATACCAAAGTGATATTCCCAAGCGGGAACCAATACCAGTGTTCCTAAGTGGTATTCCCAAGAAATATTCCCAAACAAGAATAGTGGTATTCCAAAGCAAGAATACTGATATTCCCAAGCAGTATTCCCAACCGATATTCCCAAACTGGTATTCCCAAGCGGAATACTGGTATTATCAGTCGGTATTCCCAAGCAGGAATGCTGGTATTCCCAAGTGGTATTCCCAAGCAATATTCCTAAACAGTATTCCCAATTGGGAATAATGGTATTCCAAAATGGTATTAGCAAGCAGAAATACCATATTCTGAAGTGGTATTCCCAAAGTGGTATTCCCAAGCAGTAACACCAGTATTCCCAAAGTGGTATTCCCAAGTGGGAATACCAGTGTTCCAATGTGGTATTCCCAAGCTGGAATACCGGTATCCCCAAGCAGTACTCCCAAGCAGTATTCCCAAGCAGTATTCCCAAGTGGTATTCCCAAGTGGTAATTCTAAGCAGTCTTGAATTGAACCACTGGAGACCGAACTGCTTATTAAAATGCAGCCACGACATCCATGACACTGGTGCAGCCGGTACCCCATTTTGTACCTCTTGCAGGGTCATACCTGTATTTTGATAAGCAGAGGAGGGATGCTAAGAGTGGGTCCATGGATTTGGCTGGTGAACAGGTCCTGGACTGTGTGGTGGCTCTCCTGCCAGATGAAGTCCAGCATGGGGAAAAAATCAGCCATGAGCAAGAATAGGGTTAGGCACTTCCGAGATCGGATGGGATCGGGCACTTTCAGGGTAGTGAGGCAAAACTTTAAATTACTTTATTTATTATGATTTCAAAGGAATGTCAAAACCCCAAAATGACGTAAATCAAGATATGGCTTTGATCCACACATTAAAACTCTCAAACTATCTTAACAAGCTGGAACTTCTTTATCCTGTTGCACTGCTTGAGTTCAGTCAGTGACCTGCTGACATCAAGAGCCAATACATGGAAAACCTGAGTGTGTGGCAACGAGTGGAGAGAGAGAGTGCTTTAGTATGATTTTTTTTTTTATGATTATTATTCTGAACATACAAGCTCCATTTATCTTCATGTAACTTCCTCATACATGGGGATTTTTTTGAAGCAGTTGTCAGTTTTCTTTGCAATACTGTGTTCCCAGAGAAGACTGAAGAGTGAAATCCTCATCTTCAGCATTCATTTCATCTTGGAGGAGCATTAAGGAACCACCCTCATTTATAATTGTGNATCCTCATCTTCAGCATTCATTTCATCTTGGAGGAGCATTAAGGAACCACCCTCATTTATAATTGTGTTGCAAAAATAAATTAGATGGATTGAAAATGTGATACAAAAAGGTTAGAACAGCTTGAAAGATCAGTGAAAATCAGTGCCTTTTATCTCCACCGAGGATGAAACAGCACCCCCGCTTGTTAGAAATGTATATATAACATATGTAAATAACGTATAGTTTATGAGCGATTATGCATTATATAATGCAAAAATAATTATAATCCCCAATCAACTAAACTTGATTTTATATATCGGGATCTGCGTACCATGCAAACTTTCAACATACTCAATACTGCATATTGATCAACAACACATAACTTTACTACATTGACCCGTACATTTTATGAGTTATTATGGCTTGTATTGTGGCAAAACCCTAAAGTAGCTCATAATAACAAATGTTTAAAAACCTGCAATAATGCTGACATATACAATTTATCAGTTAGTAGGACTTATATAGTGACAAAACCATAAAGTAGCTCATAATAACAAATGCTTATAAATCTGCAATATAATCATGCTGCTTAGTATAGCAATCACACACATTTTCTTCTGGAAATGCAAATCTAGTTTTCTGTTTGCCTCTCCCTTCATGCTCTGCCTGTGGCCTCTCATTTCTGTCAAATCTTTTCCATCATCAGGTTGCTTTCCCTCTAAACCCTTCTAACCCTCGGCTTCACAGTCATAGACAGCCGTACCTTCAATCTCTATGCTACTCCTTAATCACCTGAACCCCCCTTCTCCCTCCAGATTTAGCTGTAATCCCCCATTTCTGGTGACTACATCTGCACAGCACACAGCAGCTGGGAACCTACTCACAAACAGCCATAGGCATTGTGCGTGTGTGCGTGTGTGTGTGTGTGTGTGTGTGTGTGTGTGTGTGTGTGTGTGTGTGTGTGCAGATATGTACATGTGCCCACACGTTGTACATCTGGTCAAAACCTAAGCCTAGAAATAGCTACTGCTTCTCTCTGAAATAGGTGCTGACAGACTTTCTGAGGATGTTTTAGACTGTAACGTGTCAAAAAATAAGCATAAAAGGAAACAAGATCAAAGTTTTTCAAATTTAAAGGAACCTGGGAAGAAAGTAGAGTTTGTCTAATTGGTGAACTCATCCAGCCTAAAGACAGCTCATCTTTTATGAGCACGAAGTTGGATTTCTCACTTTATTTTATTTGTGAATCTCTTCAGCTCTCCTTCCAAAGTTTAAAACAACAGAGCCAACATTTTCTTCAGAACACCACCAAAAGACAAATCCTGGAGCTGCTCCACTCACAGACCATGACAGACCCAGTTTTTTGGATTCAATACAAGAAGGAAAAAGGTTCAATTATTATACAAGCACATTTTCTAGCTTTTTGCATTAAATGGAATATATAACTCACAAGTAATCATAAGTCATAAGTAATAAGTAATTTTTGCGCTGAAATCCCCAATCCAAAGATGATCCACTGTGATTTTATTAATAAGCTGTGTATATTTTGCCTCATAATGTTATTTTGTAAGTTGCGTGAGCACGTCAAGTCCACTTACTTCAGCTGAGTGCTTCAGATGTCATTTATTGTCTCGCTTAATTTTGTTCAGAGAAAGTTTTCCTGTATGTATCAATATGTCATATCGACAAACTAGTTTCCAAAAAGCCTTCCAGTGTCTTTTTCAGTCAGGGATATTTTCAGACTTAAAAATGCTTTTACAATAAAGAAAAAACAAAACTTCACCATCTGTGCTTACAAATTGTCAGTGTTTTCATCACGTTTCATTGACAGCTATGCATAGGCCTCAACATAAACCAATTCCAAAGATTCTTGCTTTATAAATAATCCTGGAAGCTGAAGCCAAATATCCGTTCACAGCACAGAAGTCTCGTGCGAGCTCCCGATTACGCTGAGAGCCTGCAAAGTGTTAATGGCCACAATGATAGATGAGATGTTAACAAAGACTGGGACTGATGCCGCATTCACAAGTGAAAGAACAGAGTGACATCTTGTTGTTACAGCTTGAAAGTGTTGGAAACGCCCACATCAAAAAATTATTTATTATTAATAACCACAAAAAAACTGTACCGTGCTTTTCATGAGTATAGTGGTTTTATAAGCGTAGGTATGACTGATACTTTTAAATAAAATGTTTGCAGTGTTTCTGCCTGTATTGCACATGCTCTACTTAAAACAATTAAATGTCATTTTTTTCTCCCCAGCAGGCATCTTATGTTTACTGTAAACCCAACACGACATGAACGCAGCACGCCTGCTGGTTGGAAGCCTGCAGCAGTGCAGCCTTTCAACCAGCCACACCTGCGCCTAATCAAACCCAATCAACCCCTCCTCCCTTTATATGTGAGAGATTCAGCAAACCTGAGGGGGCTGCAACTGAAAGACAACCTGAAGTGAGGACACACTTTTACGCACAGGAAACATGTAATTCTGTGGCACGCATGCAGTAGAATAATAATACTGTTGCAAACACAGCTACAATGTGCCAAACGGTGTATGTAAAAATTCCAGTCAAAAAGAATCAGCATGGATTTGTTTGGTTTTTTTTAAACAAATCTACCCCCTCCAATCAATCCAAACAACCATTCCTTCTTGCAGAAAGATCCGTTCAGCCAAATATCCTTTTAAAAGAGGACATGCAACAAATTAAATTAAGAGAGACTCAGCTCCAATGTCCACCAGCACTGCAGCCTCACAGACTTTAATTGATATCACCTGTGTGATCAGCAAAAGGCTCTGAGTGCAGGAGTGTGTAAAGGCACCAGATGCTGTGTGATATATAAGAAGGCACTTTGTGGAATCATGTTGTCTGGGCAAAAGAAAATCTGTGGACAATAAAATGCAAGACCCATGTTTCATATGTAATTTAATAAATCTGAACTGAGTATCTGCACATACTGAATATAATATACACCTTTAATAATCTCTAGCAGTAATAGGTCATGCAACTAGACCTACTCTTTAGTCTTGATGTTTCACAAGTTACCAAGTAGCTTCTTCAAGTCTGAGTCAGTGGTGGGGACGCATTTGAAGTATTTATCCTCTGTCAGTCATTCACACCTTGGGTCGTGACTCCTTGGGTCAGGAGAAGTGAGGATGTGACTGACATGGTGAAATGTCTTCTAAGTCTCTTTCAGACATGGAATCCGTTAAATTGCTGGCATCACCTATCAGCATCTGTCACGGTGCCGTTTAGCTCTCTGCTTATCTCGTCTTTGATGCAGATGGAGAGCAGCTCTGTAATTTCCTCATCAGACCAATTTCCAGCCAGTTTATCATTTGTAAAAGATGTGTGATCTAGGCGCAGAATTTAAAATGTCATTTCCTTGTCTCGGTGATTGGTCCTCACTCTATCCACAAAAACGTCTAACATCAGAGAGCCGTAATCTTGTGTTGCTTTACTGGCAATGTGACTGCTTTATTCATACTTATGTTGTGAAGGAAATGTTACTAGGTCCTCCCTAGTAAAATTTCCATGGCTATTTTTACAGAATGGTGTGCATTGTGCTCTAGAAAGCCGCACCAGTGGCCTTGAACTACTACTGCTAGATATGAATGACCTGGATGATTGACAACCTTCATAGACACATTATTAGTGTTGTTATAAGTATCCATATGACCATGGAAATGGCTTGTAAATCCCAATCCCCTCCATGAAACACTGAGAGAGTAGTCCGATTTATTTCCTCCTCCATTATTACTCAACTTTGTCTTTGTTTAATTGCTTATTAGCGCTCAAAGTGCCAAATGAGGCATTTAGGTTCGTAGAGCTTTTGTTCTCACTGGTCAATTCATTGTGACTTTTCTGCAGTGTGGAAGAAGCAATTTGTTAATCAGTTACAAAACGTTGGTTGGGTTTTTCTCATTTTTTACCTAAAGCAGGAGTTGAACATTCTTTAATTAAATTTCCAGTGATTTTATCCGGAATGAGATGTTTTATAAAGGCCAAAAAAAACAAAAAAAAAACTAATCATAGAAATATCAAAGATAAAAAGTGGGAAGGAGTGAGAAGAAACGGCCCACTGCTGCTCAGTGTAGAATTTCTGTTCATTTATTCATTCAATGACATCAATATGTCAAATTAACTATGATACCTTGTCAGAAACTCTGTAAACAAATTAGGCCACAATGAGACCAGAGATGATTAGTATCCTGTATTCCCATGGTGTTGATAGACCATCTCTGAAAATTAGGATCACATTTTCCATAAATCCCTCTGCGTCCTGCCACAGAAGATGCTGTTTGCGCTCCTCCCTGTGCAATATATTTTTCTCTCAGAAGAGGAACACTAATTTTCCTCCTCTGTGCAGCACTTATGTATCTAGGAATTTATTATAATTAGAACATTCTCCACCTCCTTGTGTGATTTGGAATAAACATGAGTTGAGAAATGGGACTTTTTTTTTGTGAGACTGAAAGCATGTACCAACATTTTTGTTCTATATTGCATCTGCCTACAAGGGGCACTCTGGGATAGAAAACCTGGTCACCTCTTTCCAGTATTTCTCTGGGAATGCCTTCCACTGCCATCTGAGGAAGAAAAACTCTTTCTGCCTCATTCCCAGGTTCATTTGGACCAAATTTCTTTTCCACCGCATTATTTTGTTTATCATTGTGATAAATTTGAATTGAAAGCTTCAGCAACTTTAATACTAGACAAACATTGATTTTATCTTGTTTTGTGCCATAAAACATTATTATAAAGCATCATTCCTTGATTCCTTGTTTAACCACAGTCAGACCCAGTGTCACAGAATGTAAAATGCTCCTGACATAAAGTAATGTTAGGAATTTATTTATGCAATCTACAGTGGATTCAATTTCCACAGCAATAAAACCTAGACATAGCTGATTTCATGGTTATACTACAAAGCACAGCAGGTTCTAAAATATTTTTATTCATTACATTTGCTTTAAATAACAGATATTTGTGAAAGCACAGGACTTCCCAATTTGTTTCCCCCTGGAAAAATCCTCACTCCTGCTGTAGCGTATAGGTCCCAGTCGGGGCATAAAGGTCATTATTGATCGATTAATGACTTCCAAGCACAGCCTTAGTTTATCCCCACACCATTAGTGCTGTTGTCCTGAACTACACTCTATTAAGGAGAGACTCAGCGGATTTCTTAAAAATGAAAACTGACAGTAGATATAAAGAGGATGGGGAGAGATTAAAGGACTAGCTAGCCTTTTATCTGTAACGCAACTAGACTTTATGAGGGGTGTTCTGAGTTGTGACTTCTGCCCAGACATGCATGTGGCTAAGCCCTCTTAGACCAGTAGAATGTGTCATGAAATACTGTTGATTTTCCTGAGTGAAATCAAATGATGGTGAAACATCTGCAGCATTGTCTTACACTTTAAACCTATAAATAGATATTAAAAGGGCAAATAAGAAGATGCAGGATGAGTTAAAAAAAAAAAAAAAANTAAAAAAAAAAAAAAAAGTGCAATGTGTTATGTGTCTGTGTGGGCCTTTGAGAGAGTGTGTCTTGTGTGCGTGCACACATGCTCAGGCAGTACGTATTCAACAGAATGAAAACAAGTCTGAACATGGCTACATGGCTCACATCTCCTGGTATAGCTGTTACACAATCCCAGCTCAATTAAAGACACGTCACAGTGAAACACTGAATGAAACAGCAGAAAAAAACACTCTGACTTTCTGTTGACTTTGCCCACATGTTATTTATTTTATATCATTATCATTTAGGGGTAGGGTTTGGGCTGGTTCATGCAAGTTGAAATTTTGTTTTTAATCTTTTTTTGTGCTATTTCAACATACATTAATCAATGCATATGACTGTGTGATTAAAAGGGTCACTTACAGTAAAGAAACCACAAAATTACCACAGAGGTTTTAGCAGCTTCATTTTGCTGATTCTCATTGTTAACTCTTCCAAGGAGATTACGCTTATTTGTTTGTTTGTTTTACAGGATTGCTAAAAAAGTTCTCAACTGATTTTGATGGCACTTGGTGGAAGAGTGGAGCATGGCCCAGGGAATAATCCATTAAACTTTGACACAGATCTGGACCCAAGAGCAGATCCAAGAATTTATTAAATGATTTTATGGCATTTTTGTGATACACCAATCAGGCATATTAATCCCACAACAGACTATCATGTATATTTTGATCAAAATCCTGTTTCTTATGACAAATAAAGCAATTAAGTCATATTATTATCATAGTATTTCTAAATAAATGACATGATGGCTCAGTGGTTAGCACTGTTGTCTCATAGCAAGAAGTTCCTGGAGTCATATTCAGTTTGGGTCTTCCTGTGTGATTTGCATGTTCTACCATGTCTGTGGGATTTCTCCCACAGTCCAAAGCCAAAGGTTGATGAATGCTTCTTTCTCTTTAGGCCAATGCATTATTAGAACAAGACAAATTCTGCCTAGGTTTGTTCGGCCTTGGCAGATGCATGCGCTCTCTAATGACTGCACTTCTAGTTTCAGTTTGGTTTAACAGATGCTGTCAAGGCTGCTTGAACCCTGATCTGCCAACTCAGTCTGCTTACCCTGTTCCACTACTTTTACCCCATTTTCCAGACAACATGAATTCATAACACTGGTTCATCAAACTCACTACCACACTGGCTAACATGGACACACTGATTAATCCTTTACTAATATGATTTTGAGCTGGAACAGTCAAATTTGCCCATAACAGTAGGATGATTTAGAGTTGCAGACTGGACTGAGCTCCTCATATCTCCTGAGATGAACAAAGCTTACTATACAAAGCTAATGGTACCCTGAAGCCCAAGCTCATGTAGGCGGAAATCCAAATGAGGGCACATGATCCCAGATAGTATACATACGTACCAGCCCACCCGAGGTCCAGGACAGGCTGCAAGCAGGCCATCCAGCTGTTGTGCCAGTTGCGTGGTAAACACATCAGGATTAGCCCCTGCTTTTAAGCCAGGAGATAATGATTTGAAATGGACTGGGGTCATAGGTTGATTACTTTTGTCCTGTTTCATGGGTGGAATAATATGCTTCTCATATCCTGACATTCAGAAATAGAAATACGTCTGGTCCGATTCAGCTGCCCTGAACACTCACTCTCACACCACAACTGCCGCCCTCAGATGTACAGTTTGGAAGCCAGCAAATAACAAACTCATAAATATGGCACACAGGCACACATGCAGATCCATCACATTTTCACCTTTCACCCTCTTTTGAAGAAAGGAGACAATGACCTCCCAGTTTAAACCTCTGGGTGAGTTATATAATTTACACCAGATCAGCAAAGGTTTTTACCAGTGTAATTCCAATACAGTATATGAATACAGCACAACCTAATAAGGTCAATGGATGAAGACCCTCAGACCCTCCCTCATCTCAAATGTGAAGTACTGTTCCACAATATCCATACATTGAAAGAAATGATCTGCCACAGCAGGCTGTAGTTATATAATATATTTATAATAAAATCCTTCAGTCCTTGACTTCATAATATACCTTTTTTGAGTTCAAAGCCATGCATTGCCACAGAGGCAAAGTTTTTTTTTCCCAGAATGAGACATCACCCACTTGACATCAGATATTAAATGATGAAATTCAGATGTTTCTTCCCACAAAATGTGCAGCATTTTGGAACAGCAGCAGCAGCGATGACAAATGGAGTAACAAATTTGTCATCCTTGTCATGTTCAATCTTCTTCTGGTGAGAAATCTGTCCAACAAACAGGAACTGTCTATGCTCGAATCACACAAACAACTTTTTCTGCACAAACAAGTCTCTTATTCCCCTGAGGAGACAGTAAGTGAACATGCATATTCATGACCGATGCAGGTATTGTCATGTTATATTGAAAGACAGGGAAAGCTTGTATCCAGTGACTCATCCTGCACACTAACAAACACAAGTGAGGGTGCACAGGAGGCCATGCAGAAAGATGGTTTTCAACAATAATGGATGCATAGTGCCAGCAGTAGAATGTAGCCTGTTTAAAATGATAGCTGAAAGCCAAGCCATTTTGGGGGGCAGATTCATAATGCAGAAATCCCAAGGGGCAGCACCTGCCTGCTTATACAGGCAAGAACACACACGTTTTCCCCCAAAGCACTCACACACATTTTTATGCCAACATACATGCACATACACACAATCTTTCTCTTGCACGCACACAAATACACTCAATTCTACTTACAAACACACACCGTGCATGGGCAGTGGAGGCTGTTGCTGCTGTGGCATGAGGTGCAGAGTGGGGCCCCTCTAGGGCTGAGGGCCTTTGTTCCTCTTTCATGGGCTCTGCTTCCCTCTGATGATGGGCCCATTGTCCGTGCTTCCAGTGGACCTGCACCATTCAGGCCTGCTGATAAAGCTCCCTTTCACAAGCTAAAGCAGGGAACGAAGGAGGGAGAGGGGAAAGGGGGAGAAAAAGGCAGTGATGGGAGTGTGGAAAGGCAAAGGAGATGGACAGGAGAAATACAGATGGGACAGAAAGGGTTGCGAGGGATGAGAGGGTTCTGGATGGATGAGAAAGACTGGTGAGAGGTTTTGAGAAGCTGGATTGAAATTTAACAGGTAGACATGCCATCAGACTAAGGAAAAGGCAAGCACAAAGGAAGAATCAGATTGAAGTGGAAAATTTAAAGATGAATGAAAAAGTGGGAGGTTTTACTGGTTCCTTCTCTGGTTCTTCATCTGCTGATCTGAGATTAGTCGTGTTAGCTGAACACAATCCCTTGTCTATCCAGTTGCATCAAACGTGTAGCATCAAGTTAGATTGCACTGTGCAATCCAAACCAGCTATGCATGTTCAAATGGCTCACACCTTCAGTGCAAACTTTTGTCTTTTTTTTTTTTTTNTTTTTTTTTTTTTTCATCAATGTATGGCACTGAAAAAATAAAAAATTGAGAAAAAAAATTGCACTTTCTTCCTGAGGAGGGTTAATTCCACTCTTAATGGGAGCTACTACTGCTTGACTCTTGGATGACGCTCAGCAAAGCACCACTTACGTAATTATGCAGATTTATTTATTTATTGTCTGTAACCATGCAACTAAACCAAACATGCCCTTTTTTGCTTGGAAAGGCAGGAAGAACGAGAAGGAAGGGAAGGCAAAAGAGTGACCGCTGTTAGCTGTCAAGCGGAGCCGGAGGCAATGCTGCTTAGAATGTCACACGGCGTTCGGTCATACCAGCGAGGTTTGGCCTTAAGGCAGCCTCTCCCCTCTCTCTCCACAGGATTAGAGGGGTGAGTGGCGTGCACTCATCATGGTCAGGAGTTTTTCACCAGCACAAAAAACACAGGGAAAAAGTCAGAAGTGTAAAGCAGTCACTGGTGGTAAAACAGTAGCTGAGCACCACAGGAAGAGATGGATTAGTGCCACAGAGAGCAGAAGAGAAGGGGAAAGAGTGAAGCAGCTGGTCACTTCAGAAGGTTAATGATGCAGCCGCCTTTCACCGTGACTGAAAAACAAGGGACCAAGAAAGAAAGGCCTGAGCTGAGGGACATTCAAGTAGATTTAACCCCTAAGATTTAACAAGATCATTCAGCAGACGACAAGTCCATTAATCTACTGTGAAAAGTGATAATCTAATAATGGCTGCTGTGATGTTCGAATTATTTGTATCATTTGTGGACAAAGCCCTATCATGTGAGGCACGGCAGCGGAGATGGTCGTCAAAAAATTATCATTGTCCAGAATGTTCCTCGTTAAAGTGCAATGGCCCAAACATGTATTAGCATCATATATTAATTCTAAAATCTGGATATATAAACACCAACATTATGGAAAATGTAAATAGGAGAATTAGAAGAGCCTTTTGATAGTAAACTAGTCGTCACATAAGATGAAGACTCAATCAGATATTTTAAAGCAATAGAAGCACGCTCATTTAATCACATACCTCTACTACCTCTACTCTACTGGTGAATAATGTTAACCACATCAGTTAAAAAACCAAAAAAAAAAAACCAAATAGCTTTATATCTCTTCTTCAGAAGAAGCTCCAACAAGCCTGATGCGTCACTGCTTTTGAGGTCAAAATCAAAGTGAACCTTCTGAAATATTAAATATATTCAATGATGATTACAAAGCATCGACAAAAGCCACTGGGCCTCTATTAGTGTGAACAAAGCAGCAAAGCATTTGGAGCTGCAATGTCTGTCGAATTAGAATTTTTCACTTTTTAGTTTTAATCCAATGAATGAATCCATTCCAGGTCTGATATATGTGCAGGGTCAATCAGAGGGCCAGAAAAGATTTAACAGGATCAGAAATTGCAGAGCAATTAAGCAAAGAGACATTCTAAACAAGCATTTTGCATAAATCCTTACACAAATAGACATAATATGAAAAAAGAAAAATCTCCCACTTGGGTTTACATAAAAATACTCATTTTATGAATGGAGAGGGGGGTTACAGATCCATAGGTTACGATGGTAATTACAGGCGGGCCAATGGGCAGACAGGAAGCGCTGGAACCGAGTGGCGAGTAAAGCCACAGGGAGGATATGTTTTTAGAGGCAACATGGATTTATTCAGGATCAACTTCCATCCACACAGCAACAGGCAGCAGGACAAAACAACAAGAAGAGAAACAACAAATGAGGAGGGAGGAGAGGAAAGAGGATGAAGAGTGACAGTGAGAAAAAGGAGGAGGAGAAAAGAAGAACTCACGTCATATGAATTCAATATGTCATTTTGACTGTTATGGTGCTGTAGATTGAAATATAATTCAATATATCTTAAATCTGAGTCAACACAAATGCAATATAAATGCAAAGTAGAAATTGACTGAAAATGATTATGGCCATTTAAGTTACAGAAAGATGGGGGAGGTAAAGGAAGAGGAGGAAGAGGAACGGAGCAGGAGGGGTAGGTTAAGTACAAATTTGGAACCACACAAGCCAACCACACACTGAAAGACTGTAATTTGGATTTTCCCAGAATAGCCAGTAAACGAGGGAGAGAGGAGGGACGGAATAACATAAACTCTTTAGCAGCACGCAACACGCACAACAACAACACACTCCCCAGCACAGCCATCATTACACACACACACACACAGAAAAAGACATACATATATGCACAGTGCAGTGCATATATGTATGTACACAGATATGTATAGGCATATGTACACTTATATATATAAACACATGGATACAGATTACATATATGAGTGTACGCATGCAGACTCATTTTAAATACTGCAGAACAGAGTTCATCTCTCCTTTTCTGCATACAGTAACTCCACTTTGCTTCTCAGTCAACTAAAAGTTTTTCCAACTGTGCTTCCTCTAATGCTAAGAGGAAACATGATTTCTTCTAGCTTATTGTTTCTGATTTTTTCCTTATTTTATGCTTTATTCTCACTGCGGTCAAGTCATCTTTTACTGACATATTGTTGTCTTTGTCACTAATCACGCCACTTCTATGTGTAACTAATACCTCATGCTTCTTCTGACAGCTGAAACCAATAATGTCATCAACAGCAGTAGTGTCATGGCTGATTTATGGCTTTGCGTTTAGCACGTCTACTGTAAATGGGCCTGCACAGGGCCACACAGGGAGCTCCAGGTATCCACCTCCATGCATGACACTGCTCATGTCATGACACTTTCAGTTCAGTCAGTTTGTGCAGACAATGCACAGACATGCAAAGTGTGCAGCAGCTGTCTGTCAAAGAAACCGATAGAAATATGCATGCATTCATCATAACTGGACACAGATGTAAAAAAAAAAAAAAAAAAAAAAAAAATCCCTGCAAGGTCTGACATTCTGTCTCAAATGCTCACAGTATGGATTGCAGAGAAGCATAAACAAAGTGTCATTCATCAGAGAGTAATGAAAACAGTCTGAAAGTTAGCTTTTCGCTGTACAGCCTGTTTGCATCTATTTCTACAAGCACCCATGTGCCTTTACTTCATTATCATGTAGACAGTGGAGGCTGGAAGATAACTGGTTTCAATTCTGATCCTGCTGAAAAAATCTGAGTGTGGAATGGTAAAAACCACTGCCACCCATTTTTTTAAACTGCTGCTGAAGTGCCCTTGAGCAAGTAATTCAACCCTCTAACTCCAGTTAAGGCCTTAAAAGTAATTATTTTTCCATTTTTGTTTTTTGCATTGTATACAGGTGACAGTTTAACAGTTTCAACCCTAGTTAAACTTTAGAAAATCCAGCAGGTTGTTTGGTGAGACTTACTGCTGTTTTAAGGAAATTTCCTGACTCCTTAAAGACTCTTTTATCAAGCCAGAATGACAAAACATTCTCATCTTTAATTCATTGAAGTTAGACTCAAATGTACATGATATACAGTAGCTCCATGCTTGTCTTGTACCATGTATAGAACATCCTATTTCTTTGAGTGAATAGTTGTATGGTCGCACCTTGTGAAACAGATGTAAAGCAGCTTTATGTTTCAGTAGATGAAATACTTTTCATTCTAACATCTTAGAAGAGTTTTTGAATCTGCAAATGTCTTCAAGACAGTGGTAAGTGCTGTCACACCAGCAACAACAACGTAAACCTGGGAATCCCATATATTCAATGTAAAAACAATTACATGAGAGGCACAAACTGGGGCTACACAACCCCCAGTGTTCTGAATGACTTACAGAATAATGACTATAATTATGACTTAACTGTGGTTGTATGTTGTGTAAGACAGATCACAGGTGTGTACCTGAGGCAAGACAGTCCTTGTAGACCACAGCAAACCTTCTCCAGAATGAAACTGGATTAAATAAAAAGCATTATACACAACAAACTGCAATTATTAAAATAACTGCTATGGTGCTTGGCTTTACAGTATGGATAAAACTTTATCTACATGCACTACATATGTTGGCTTGGCACAGCAGCAGAGATATTGTGCTCTCACATGTTTTATTTACAGCAGTTTCACCTTGTCCCTTTTGTTTGGCATTAATGTCTAGTTTGCAATAACAGTGAACGCAGCTGACAGTGAATGTGGCGATGCCTTCGGCCCACCGCACCATGTTGTATTTCAGTAGGTCAAGTGGAAGAAGTAGGTCAGTTGTTGATATAAACTGGGTCACAGTGGCCCATTGCTGATGGCCCTCGGGCTAGTCAATGTGGTATTAAGTGCATGCTGCCCTCATTAACACAATAATTTTCACTCCAGGATTAGCACTTCGTGAGCCTGCTTGGTGATTTAAGTATCGTTTTGTCTGTTATAGTCAAAGACTGACCCAGGGATGGAAACAGATTAAAATTCATTTACAGTTTTAGACTTGCAGCATTCAGCAGATGCTCCTATCTAGAGCATTTTACAGTGAGTACATCAGCAGAATAAGGTTCAATTTCTAGATTACATTCTAGATCAGAATGGTCCTCACATGTGTTTAAAAAAAAAAAAAAAAATCGACCACTCAAATCAAGTTAACACAAGTTAACAATTGCTGAGTATTTATGACTGCTGTTTGTCATCCATCCATGTAGATCATTGTTCACATGTCCTACTTTAAACGTACAATTTGTAATCCAACTGTAAACAAAAGGGCCACAAAAATATAAGCACAGGATTGGAAGCTTTAATCACTCTCCATTCAGTAATGCTACTGAATGCAGAACAACTGTAACAGCATAAAATGCTGATTTTTCATACAAACTGTGTGGAATTTAGGTTAAATTTGCATGGTCAAAAATGAATGCTGCATTCAACTTACACTCAGAACTTGGAATTTCCAACCTCCGCCTGGGAAAAGTCAAAGAAAATACCCTCTTAACTTGGAATTCCTACTCGGAAAGTTGTGCAAGGTTTTTCAACCCCGAGTTCAATATTGACATAATTTCAAAATGACAGCTCATAATGTAAAATAATAATTTCTCTGTTAATGAATGAACTTTTAAAAGCATTTTCTTTAAATCAGTCAGCATACAGACACAGTAACATGTTAAACATGTTACTACAAAATGACAGTGCAGTTGTTGTTTTGAAAAAGGTGAATAGCTAAAAAATGTTAAAATATAGCTTGTTTTGGTACGACAGAGCAAACAGATTAAAAGCTTTCATGGAGGTCTCCGTGTAGTCTCCCACTTTGTTTAGCTTGAACTTGCAGTAGTTATAAATGAAGTAATTCATAGCGAATGCTGCATAAGTCTTTAACCTTAACCAGAGACTTAACCCATGAGCACCTTACTTCCTGTGGGATAACAGCTGTCTAACTCATTTGTGACACATTTGTGATTGTATTTACTCACAGTGAGTGTTATTACCACATCGTTCTCCTCCTCTAAGGTTTCTGGAAAAGCTGCTTAGAGCGTAAGTCACTGCTGAGATGAGTCAGCCCATTAAAGAAAACCAGTAACACCAGCAGCCGGGTGTCATTATGCATTTCCTGAACTATCCCTCTCTGTCACAAAGCTATGCCTGTCCTTCATGTTGCTTCCAGATTTGGGAGCTACTCAAAACATCTGTATCTTTTATTCTTCATTAGTTAAAACAAATAACCTAAAGGTAGAGCACCGCAGCGATGAGCCAGATAAGGCTTCCCTTGTTTGGTTTGATTTGATTTCAGATTAAATTTCTTATCGGCAGTAAACACGCCAGAGGGCACACTTGACAGTGGAAAAAAGCCTTCGTTGTCATGACAAGTCATGGAGATGGGTTTGATGGCATTGTTTTGCAAAACGTGTGGGACATCATCAGCCAACATGTTGGCAGGAAAGAACAATATGTGGTTCTTTCCTTTCTTCCATTTGGTTGTGCATGTTTATAATGATTACTCATTTGCTATGATGCCAAAATTGAGGGAAGGGGGTAAGCTAGATCATGTTGACTGTTAGTCATTTATGCAAGTTACACTACAATGCATTCAGTATGGGTGACATTTACCCAAATTGTTGGTGAGGAAGTGTTTTTTTTTTTTTTTTNTTTTTTTTTTTTTTTTTCCATGTGGGACAACATTTCCCTCATGTTAAACTGACCGCATGGTTTTGCTGCCTCTGAGTAATATAAGTACCCCATACACAACCAGTTATTTCACTTTCAAGGTCATTTTCCCCTTCAGTCCAGAAATAAAGACATGTTTTGCAAGCAATGAGCCTAGCTTGAATGCGAATAAATCATTCTAAGTGCACAATGACAGTCAGGATCTTAAGAGTGGCTTTCGTGCAGTGTTGAGCCAGGATAATCATATTTGATCCAGGGATCTCCCCTTCACACATTCACACGTTCCCCTGCCTCATAAAGAAATGAACGGGCCTCGATAAAAAAAAAAAAAATTTTATCACCAAGTTACTCAGGTGTGTTTGCTCTGCCTGCAGGCGATATTACATGCCCATCAAACGTGCACAAATGCAAACAAAGCCACTTAAAGTCACACACAGACACGTTCATACTCATCCCTGTGCATACACACAATATATTTACATCTCTTTTAAGTGGGAACAACTTCAAATGCGATGTATTATCAGACCCCCTTTTTAAAAAAAATTGCTTATCATTATATCAACAAATATACTTTCAGTTTCAAATATCACTTGTTCCCACACACAGCCTGGCTGGATGAAATACTAAATTATCACAAAGATTGAGATTCCTCTTTGAAAAGAACTAAATTCCCCTCATTCTTTCATAAGACAGATACCAGTGCATCACTCCCAAACCATTCTCAAAGGTCATGTCAGAGGTTAGGCTGTGAGTAATTCCAGAGATGTCCAGCTTGTAACCGCCCGTGTCTCCGTCCCACCCAGAGGTCAAAGTCCTGGACGCAGTAACCTTCCAACACAGAAAATCAAAACTGACATATGCACAGTGCATATGAAATATTTTTTGGGACACTTCCTTTGATTCGTTACATCAGATTAGGCTTTTCATCTATTATCTGTTGTGCCAATGAAGTTTCTGAGGGTTTAAAGAATAAATTACACTCACAACCCTGGGGGATCCTATGCACAAAAAACAACAGCAGGTTCTAGGAAATGGCTTTCAACAGATACCTCATTCATAAAATACGTACCAATATTCCAGAACATTCGGTTTATGTTTTGTCTCTGACACCCTCATGTCTTTGTTGTTGTTGAAGACAAACCTAACCATTTCGTCCTGGCCCATGACCGTATTTAGATAAGTGGGTTTTCAGTGTTTTGTGGTGTTTTGTGTATATGGTCTCACATTGACAGTTTTTGTAATGTGGTCGGGAGTCACAAGAGAGACACGTCCAGAGGAGAGTGGACGCTGATGTTTGTTTAGCTTCAGTCCAAAATGTAAGCGTCTCTAGAGTTGTAAATGTATGTGTCTCTACGTTTCGAGGAAGTCATGGTTCTCTGGTGTCTTTCTCAACTTTTTGCAAACATCTGCCTGTGTTTGTATGTTTGCATTGGGAGAAACCTGGGAATGGCCAGTGTCTGGACAAACCAGGCAGACAGACGGATGAACACGCCAAAATTTGACCAAGAGAGAGGAAGGCAACGATAAAAACAAGGGAGGACAGGAGGAAAAGACAGAGAGAACTGGATGATGGAGAAAGTGGAGAGAGACGGGGCCCCTGATCTGACCACACTGACACACTCGGGTCTCTCTCTCCTTGCCAGCTGTGCATTGTGGTCAAGTCGGAGAGGACACACTCGCACACACATATACTTATCTACACATGCAGGCGATGAGGACATACTTGGCCTGTATGCATGTGTGTGTTTGAGCGTGTGTGTATCCATGCATGCTAAAACGAGTGTGAATATTACCAAAAAATTCTAGCATCTGTTTGTTTTCCTCACAGCCTTTATACCTTTGTATTCACGTCCCCAAACCTGTGTGTGCATCTATTGTATTTGTATATTTACACATCTGCCTGAGTGTGCTGGTGCCCATTTCCATCTGTTTTTCTTGTTAAGCAGCTTCAGCGGCAGGATATTAGTGTGTAGTGTCCCCATGTAGCACTCCATCATCTCAGCCCCTTTACTCCATCTACACATGTGTTGCGGCTGCGAACCATTAGCAACGTTCAGCACAAACGGAGTAATTAGGACTAAGTGCTCAAAGGTGCAACAGTTAGCCCGCCTCCACTACCTCCATCCGTTCCCACAATCCTTTGCCGCATTCTGAGGCCACCATTCCCACCACTGGAGCCTGACTGTTGCCCAACGCGCACGTCTCCTGAAATAGAAATGGTGCTGCTAACAGGCGCTGTGGGCACCCTGTGTTTTCAGTGCGGGTCTCGGCTAGTGCTGACTGGCCATCGAAGGGGTTATTTTNCACCCTGTGTTTTCAGTGCGGGTCTCGGCTAGTGCTGACTGGCCATCGAAGGGGTTATTTTTACCGTGTGTGGAGTTCCTTTGTACTGGCAGGAGAGCGAGGTGCAGGAAATGCAGCATGGTCAAAGAGTTGACGACGGGAAAGTTCCCTTTTAACACAGCAGTTTGTCGTGTCTGTGCATCATTCTGTGATGTGTGTACGCACATCTTTCTTTTTTTTCTCTCTTCAGGCGACCTGAAAGTATGAAATTTTCACATATGTAACACAAAATAATCATAAACAATTTAACAGAGGTGCTTGATTCACATTGAGCACTTTTACTTTTGATAAGTATATTTTACAGCTAATACTTGTTTATTTTTCCCACTGTGGTACTTTCATTTCAGCAAAGAGGCTGAGTTTGTTGTGTACGATTACTTTTTATCTACATATATGTGTGCTTTTACAGTAGAAGTGTGCTCTGTTTCTGTGTTTAGCCAAAGAGAACCTTCTGTTTGTTTGTACTGTATGAATGTTGTGTGTGTTTGTCCCCCCATTTCTAAGAAACAGGCTCTTCTTGGCAAAGCAGGCAGCCAGCAAATCGGTATAACCTCTGTAACCCCCACCTACCACCACTATCATCATCACAACCTCCACCCTTCCTCACCCTGCATGAGAGAAGCTGGGAATCAACACTCCATGCTCCGGGGAAGTGAGCGTGCCAGCATCCGTAAGCTGAGGTTTGGCCGTGGAACATCAGTCAGATATGCACGCGCACAAGCATACAAACAATCATGCACAAACGCATCCATACCGTTCACATACTGCGCACATATGTTCATGTTAGCGTGCCCGTGGATGTGGGGACTTCCCACACGAGTGCATGACATCTTAATTCAGCAGCAGCAAATGCAAAGTGGTACACAGATGAGAGGAAACGGAATGGAAAAACTGTGGTGCTCCAGCTGAGGTCAGTTTTGGAGACAAAAACCTCATTGAGTGACTAAAGTAAAAACCTGAAATATGTGACTTAATCGCTGTCCTCACTCTGCCCTTCAGCGGTACGTGCTTCTAGCCGAGTCAAACAAAGGGCGAAGAGGGAAATCAGCACAAACATATTTGCATATGTTCACAGTTTACTCTTGAATCAAGAGTGCAAATGTGGCGTGGAGAATGGATTCAAATAATCACAGGTGGAATCTAATTAAGATAACTCTTTTTCCAATGATTCTAATCAGTTATACACATAAACAAACCTGCTTTGCTATGCATACATTTTATGGATAAACACACACACACACACACACACACACACACACACACACACACTGAGGCCACCATAACTTACAGTCATCCCATCTGGGAGCATTAAGAAGCTGTTAATGAATAGGGTGCTGGAGCAGCAGCCACAAGTGGAGCGAGTCAGATGGAGGAAGGAGGGGTATGAAGGCGGGGGGTGGGTAGCATCTGGGCTGCAGATATGTGTGTAGTCATGTAAAAGAGGTTGCGGTAACAGTGCATGTTTAGGGGGGAGGAGAGGAGTGAAAAGATATATTTTGAAGCCAGTTGTTCTCTGTGACCTACTGGGTATGAACTAGTTGTTTTTACTGTATGTGTTGAAAGCAAAAAAATTGTTGCTTTATGATCTTTTCAGGGTCAAATCTGAGTACGATAAGTTTAACAAAGAAGTGAAGAAGGAAGAAGTGCTGCTATGATTTATTCAAGTAAAAGTAACAAACCCACAATGGAAAAATACTTCATGATAAGTAGAAGTTCCTGTCAGGTAGTTGCAGTGAATTACGAAAACTTTCAAAATTGAACATACGTGTTTTTTTGTTTTTTTGTTTTGTTTTGTTTTTTTGTTTGTTTGTTTTTGTTTTTTTTTTTGTTTTTTTTTTACATTGTTAGTGCAACTTCATATCTCTTGGAATTTTTGATCAAAATCTTCAACAGTGGTCATATGAGGTTGCTGACTCCAAAACAGAGAGAGAAAGCGGAAGTTTTTCTTTTTTTTTCCTTTTCAGGCCAGTTCAAGGATTACATGCTCCTCTGCAGGTTGAACATGCTTTACTCACTTTTTGTCTTTCTTAAACGCTTTTGATGCATTTTGGCATTTTCACCTGACAGCAGCAACAACTTATGAGCTTACGTCAAGTTTAGTTTAAAGTCTTAATCTATTAAGAAACTCCTAACTATACCCATCAGATAAATATAGTGGAGTTAAAAAGTACAGTATTTCTGTTTGGAACATAAAAGTGCAAAGTCACACAAAATGGAAAAATCAAAGCACAACACCTCAAATTTGTGCTTAAGTGCAGTACTCAGGTAAATGTACTTCATTATTTTCCATCCCCAATTACTGAATCAAAAAGTGAGATAAACTCTGTCATTCTATACGCTCTCTCATACTGCTGAGTGGGTAGCAGAGAAAGGGCAGCTCAGCTCCAGACTAATGACTTTTACCTTATCTATGGGAGGTGTCACAGGAGGTGTGGCAACAGAAGGGCCAGTTATCTTAAGTGACCTTTTAATACCCTTGGTCCTCTCACAATGCCTCCATTGGCGGGTGTTCAAAGTGGACACATGGGCAATATACAGAGCAGAAGTGTGCCTCTGAAGGAGACAAAAGACACCTGTATGCTAATGTCTGAGGAGGCTTTCAGGGAGGGCAGCGCTGGGAAGAAGTGTGCTGCTCCTTTAGAAAAGGCCAAGGGCTGTAAAATGGAAGCAAAGGGCAAAAATTGATTTTGGAAGAAACAAGAAATCTTAAGTGTGCCACTTTATGGGGGAGAGATGGTGCTGTTAAATTGATTTTCTCCTTCTTTAAGATTGTAAAGGAGAGAGACAATAGGAGCAATGTGGTGGAGTTACTGTAGGACGATGCTGAGTAGAGAAGAAAGGCAGTAAAATTCATTTCCAATCTGTATGGTAAGTAATGAGAAAGAGGGAGAGTGGCAAAGTGTGCCACTTCAGATGGGAGGAAGATAGACAAAGGCTGTAAAATTCATTTTCCTTCCTCTCTTTTAAGTAATGGGAGAAGAGAAGTCGCTAAGGGTGAGTGTGGTGCTTTTGTCAATAAGCAGAGGAAGGGGAAAATGGGGCAATAAAATTCATTTCCTCAGTCCTTTTCCCATATTTTCCTAAGAACGAGATAGGTTTGATTGGCGGAGTGTGCCTGTTCATATGGAAAAAAGGAAGCGAGGTCAGAGGCTGTAAAATTCTTTTTTTTTTTTTTTTNTTTTTTTTTTTTTTTTTTGGTTCCCTTAAATAATGAGGCAGCGGCAGAGAGGCAGCATGTGCCTGTGTGAATGGAGGGTGGAGTAATTGCCTTTAAGAAGAGTTTGAGCATGGCACACTTACATCCTCTAAGACCAGGCTACAATTACTCTTTCGCAGCTCCAGACCACACATGCATACACTTTACTCATTCATAAACAGACTTATATAAACACATCTTCAGCATCAGACACAAAGTTCTCATCAGCTGGATTTTCCACTTGTTTTCTTCCCCACTTACACTAACTTGTTTCAGCCTAAAAGCCCAAACACATATATTTATCCCTGTCTTTCTCCGTGCAATCCAGACATCTACACTCAATAATTCTCTGTTTCAGCTGCAAAAGCCCAAACAATCTTCAATTAGACAGTTCTATCAATACACATTCCTTGCTTTCCCACGATCAGCAAAATAAGTTTCACAATTTCAGAGTGGGAAAGTTCCATCAATACTACTTCCTGTCTGTCAGCAGATGTCAGCAGCAATGCCAGTGTAGCCATTGTGTTAACGTTCATGTAAAATATAACCTCTTGTTAGCCACAGTGTCACTTGCTGTTGCTATCAATGTGACAGTCAGGATGGCACTATTCTGGGCAGGCCAACCAATGATGTCCCTGCTCTCCCTGAAGTTTCCTGAGGCCTATCAATGCCAGGGAGGTCTGGCACTTTGGACCGATCACGGCTCTTTGGGGAAGCTAGAGCCTGTCACTTTCATTTCAGCACTTTTCAGAGGTAATGAGCAAATATGTAGTGCACTGGAAACAATTCCCTAGAAACAAGCACCGTAATACATAACCAGTAAAAATTTCCAGTATCACAAAAATCTACCACTGGGGTAAAAATGACTTCAATCTGAAAGGGTCATTTTTGATGTTGCTGAATTGTGACAAACCCACAGAGAAATAATTCCCACTCTGCAGTTCTATAGAGAGTTTAGCCAATTTTAGCTCACTGATTTGGGTTTCTGACCCATTCAAAAAACAAGCTCTAATAAGCCTCTACCTGTCCAAACTTGTGATTAAGGAGGAATATTGAGCATGTAGCAGCCAAAAAGCCAGATATATTTTTCAAGTTGCTGAAGAAAACACCAAAATAGAACTAAAATGAGAGAGAAAAATTGGACTTACATTCATCAGGTGGACAGAAACACGATTCCAGTGGGTTCATAATGTTACTGTGATGTAGGGAACTGTTTGCTAACTCTTCATAACAACTTGATAAGGCTATAGTGTTCAGGGCTGTGTATTTAAAAGCTTAATTTGGATTTATTTATTTGAAAAGTGCTTTTCGAGGCATCACTTGTTTTCTTCAGTGAAAGCATCAAAGTCTCAATCAAAGTGGATCATAGCAAAACTTGCTGTATTCTAGGACATGTTCACTGGCTCATTCTGTCTTCATTTTGTTTTTATGCTGGGGTCTTAATAGATATTTAGGATTTGTGCCAACCTTCCAGTCTTGTCAGGCACTTTTTTTTTCTGATGGAAAACAGAGCTAATACCTTACAAAGACAAGTCAAGACTGATACTGAAAAGTATCATCCATATTAAGATTAAATTGGATAAGGAAATTAAGATTGAATAATCTTAAAACAAGATCTTGGAACTGACAGAGGGAGTTCATGCCATCCTCCCTTAAATCTTGTAATGTCGATCAGGGATCAGGTGTAACCTACAGTCTTTTCTGAAAAGCACACGGCTCTGCAAATTACTGTTCACTTTTTCATTTATCTATTTCCTCTGGAGAAAGGTCCTCAGCTGGTCCCAGTGAGACTGTTAGCACTCTGCAGCGTTTAGGTGAAAGTGTAATGTGGTGGCGGGTTGTTTACTAAGCGATACGATTTTGGATTTCCTTTCACTCCCATCTTGTATGTGCTTTGGTGTCTCGTTGTAATCTGGTGGGCAGGTTATTCACTCTGAGACCCCTATACACTCGCTGGCTGTTGTTTGGTTGTATCAAGGGAAAGCAGGAGATGGTAAACAGCCTCTGGGTGGTCCCCTTTCTGTGGATTCATGCTCCCTGGACGTAGTGTAAAGTCTGCTGACAGGAGAAGAGCTCTTTCTTTTCAACACAACCTGCGTTCCTGCTCTTCTCTCCGTTCTGTTCTGTGGCTTGTTTGTGGCTGCTGCAGTCTATGGAACTGGCCTCATACATATTGAAGGGGCTTTTGAGGAATCCACCACTGTGCAGCTCTTTCATCCAGTCTACCCTCTTCTCCCTATTTACATCTGTGTCAATCTCTCTCTCTCTCTCTCTCTCTCTCTCTCTCTCTCTCTCTCTCTCAAAGTACTTTTCCATTATCACTATTCACTTTCTGTTTTTCTCACTCTCTTCCACCTGCCCACATGGATAGCCCCCTCTCTTTCTCACTTCATTTTTTCTCTGCCTAATTTTTTTTTTTTTTNTCTCTCTCTCTCTCTCTCTCTCTCTCTCTCTCTCTCTCTCTCTGCCATAACTCACACTCATCTGTCTTTTCCCTCTCTTCTCCACTCCAAATGTTTATTTCAATGTTTTTCTGTCTTTCCCACTCTTAAAAATCTTCCATGAATATTATGCAACTTTTAAACCTTTTTTTTTCAGCCATACAGCTCTCTTTTGCCACTTCTTCCTCTCTTCTACTCCAGTAAATACAGGACATCATTTATCCTGGTTTTCATACATTATTTCCTTTCCTCCTACCTTCCCACCCTCACTCTGCTCTGCTTTGTTTGTTTTTTGTTCATATGTTATACTTCATCTGTATCTTCCCACATCTTATACCACATTCTATTGTCTGTCTTGATCCTTTTTGTACAGTTTGTTTCCTCTCTATTTATATCTTTCACACTTTCACCAACCCCCTCTTATTCATTTGGCATCCATCACTCTTTCTACTTCTTCTCCACTCTCACTTCAGATATTTTTTGTTTGCAAATCAACCTTTAAATTTAAACCTTCTTCATTCACTTTATAGCCTATGTCTCTCTCTTATTCTTTCATTGTTAATGTCTTTTTTTGTTTGTTTGTTTGTTTGGGGACTACCTGGAATTGAAGGACATGGACTGATCTCCATCCTACATTGGCAAGAGGGAACATTATATTTTTCATGTGTTTGTTTGTGAGTCACCTGCGATATCTGCTCTCAAGGAAATTATTCATATCACTGCTAACTTTCAATTTGCCCAAGAGAAGGAGCCATAATTAGAGGTCGATAAAGGTCACGTGTTTGCTAATGAGTGTCGCAAAGGAAAGTAACATTTGTTGTGACAAAGTATTTACTGTTTCCTCTTTTGTACTTTTTTACTTTGCACATGGTCTGTCTAAAATATATCTTTTATAAGCCCCACTCCAATCTCACACGCCTCCTCACTTTTGCTCTCATTCTTAGTTTACGCTCTTGTTATCTAACATTGTGTTTGCATTTTTCCTCAATCCTCCTCCTCTTCATCCGCCTCCTTCTCAGCTGCTCTTTGTCTCTCAGTTTGGTAAACGTCTGTATGTAGGCAGACATATACCGGATGTGTGTCTGTGTGTAAATGTCTAAGCGCAACAGCTGCTAAACTATAAGAAAGGACTCTCACTGAGGCATCATTTTCATCGTCTTATCTGAACTCTGATCTCATAGCTCACACACAGATCATTGGCTATAGCTAAGCATAATCAACCACCTCTTTGTTTACTTCTGATAATTAACCACAGGTAATTAAGAGTGGGCATTTACCGCCTGACCTCGCTCTGCTTACTCCAGGGTTATTCAGTGATTACCTTTGTTTTGCTTTAAAATTACTCCACCAAATTATTAACTGTGCTCTGCTTCTACTGCCTGAGGAAATTAGAGGGAAAATCAGCATTTGTGCCGGTACAGGCAAACACACGACTGGGAACGAACTTGTTCTTCACAGGAAAGCTCTTGAGTGAGAGGTGGTTGTGCTATTTTGGATGATCTCTATTTCATACGAGGAGGTAGACCTGCGCAATGCTAATTACAGGAAAACACTTCAGGAACAGCTCCTGCAAAGGAGTACCATTGACTCACAATAAAGGAGACCAAACCAATGAGGCTGACACTGGACCGAACACAGCCGGGCTTTTCCACAGTTCACACCAACGCATTTTCCTTATGATAGTGGGGTGTTGTTTGGGGATGAGAACATGATGACCGTCATTAAACCCCTCATTGGTATTCACACTGAAGAAGGCATGCAGATCAGCCACTTCACCTTTTAATAGCCATGGTGGATGGTCAGTAGGGAGACAGGCAGTATGCTGCAACAGAAGACAAGAACTCATTTAAAGTGATTCATCGTATGTCCAATATAGTCCAAAAAACTCAGTGATGCTGAGGCCGAAACTGAATGTTTCCAGAAGCTGTCCAGGTCACTGTGGTGAGCTGGAAAGACATAGTGTGAGAGGATATGAAACAAAGTCATATCATACAGTGGATAAGTTAAACTGCCAAAAAGGTTACACCTCCCAATATGATGTTCTTGTTGGTAGATATTTATTAACCCAAAAAATTTCAACTAGAAATGAGGAAATTATTTTGTATTTTAGTAATTTTTCAGAGAAATTTAGTGAAAGGCGAAGGAAATCTGCCAATAGGGTAAGTAAAAATGACAATAAGATTTCTTTAGGCTAGTGAAGAATAATTAAAGTCTATTTGGTTTGATTTAAGCAGCAAAACTCGAGGGAATCCAAGTTAAAGCTATTAGCCATCTAATCCATTTTTCAGACTTGCTTCTAGTCAGCTGTATCTGAAAAATAGATTGAATATCTTACTAATACAAAGACCAAAGAGTCTCTCACAAAGAGTCTAATAATCTAGTGAAGATGATGCTTCATAAGATAAATAAGATGATAAAGAAGATAAACAAGATCTTGAAACCATCTTGAATTGAAGTTTTGGCACTGCTTACCATTTTTAAAAATTTGGGTGGAAGCGTGTTTTGGTTCGTCTTTTCAAGAGTGAAGAAAGAGCAATTCCATGACATCATCTAATTACTTTGGTTGAAATGGATGAAAAAAATAAATTATGGACAGTGAAGTTCCCATGTCTTGGATGAAAAGTTTCTCTATCATTTTCCTTTTCATACCACAGAAGACACTCAATGCAAATGCCATCAGGATTTGAGGTGAACAGGGTTGTGTGCGTATGTGTGTGTGCGTGTGCGAACGCGTCTGTATCTGCGTAGATATGCAAGCGTGCATGACAGCCATAAGTACGTGTCTGTCTGATGTAAAAAAGCACATCAGGATTGAACTGCAGTTATGTTTCACTTCATATTTCAGTTTTCTCATTCAGGATGTCAGGTTGGTGTGAAATTAAAGGTCTACTCATGTGCCTCCTGATAGCGTGTTGTCATAAATGTTTGCAGTGTGGTGAAAGCTTTTCCAGGACAATTTGCTGTTGCAATGCAAATGACAATTGTGTTGGCAATCCCTCTTACCCTCTTATCTTCCCACCAAGCCTGAAAAAACAATTGGACTCTAAAAAATTGATCCAGTGGGATGAGAGCTCTTCATGAATACAAAACACATTATTTTGGATGACCTGCCTGACACTGAATAGCACACAATTCCCGTGTATATGTGCTGTCCCTGCCATGGTTTGTCAGTTTGAACAAAAATTGTAAATGCAGATTTCATAACCTGTGAATAGTGAGAACCTCCTGAGATGGAAAACAGTGTGTGGATCTTTTTCTGCAGAAAGTAAATAACAAAAGCTTTGTATAAATCACACAATAAAATGCTTGTGTGGGTGTCTTTTAGAGGTGATTATTCAAAGATATAGACAACGCAGCATGGAATCGGACCAGGGTCAAACATGAGATGTAAATAGTACTTACAAGATATGTTAACCTGCTTTAGCTGAGTGGGATGTAACTGCACTGCAACAAATTATAAACTGTTAATTGACCCTTCCTTTCTGAGACATAGCACACATTTTTAGTTTACAGAAAGTGATAATGAAGTGCTACACTCTGGTTCATCATATCCTACTCTCTGCACTCCACTCTCCCTCACTCCTTTGTTAATATGTACCAAATTACTTTAGAGATTAACATTCAAACAACTCCTTGAATATTCTCCATGTCCTCAAATGGAACCGATCCTCCTGACTGTGCGTAATTAGCTGCTTGCCTTCCTTTTCGGTTGGCCTTCGTTGCTGTTGTTTAGTGTGATATGTTTGAAAGCTGTTATGCTGCTGAGCAGGCATAGCTAATAAAGTGTCATGTCAAGCAGAAGCAGGCAGGAAAAGCCCCTCTGGTAACATGGCTCATTTAGCTGAACAACTGTGTGGTCCAGATTATCCATGTCAGTGGAACAGAAAATAAGAATCAGGATTTATAATCAGCTTTGTATGTGTTTTCAATACATTTTGTATACTGTGTAATGTTAGAGGCTTGCTGAAAAGGCTCATCAAAGTTGTATTTTTGTGGTATTTTACTCCTGCTATTAGCTTTTACAGCTTCGATATAAATATAAAATTTATATATTGCAGCCACCAATGTCTGTCAAAAGAGCCATAATATAGGATTAGGAAAATATTAAATTAAAAAAACATTTTCACTGCACTGTAAGCTTTGCAAAAACAATCTACTGTATAGTTGCTCAAGACACGGTCACCTATGAGGGTTGTGTACTCCAATAGAGAACAGGGCTGCTGAACACACTGTCTGCCACCTATATAATCAAATGTAATTCAACTTATGCAAAACAAATACTTTTATGAAGCTCAAGTTATTAAATTTGTGTTGAGACAGTTTTATAAAGAGGAGTTGATATCAGTGTTATATTATTACGGTAGGAGTTCATGCTTTTTATCTAATCATTGTAGTAATTGTATAGTGCTACAAATAGATTTAAAAAATAATGATTTTATATTTGTACATTACAGACAAAAAGTCAATACACCAATTAGTCATGAGCAAATATGAAATGAAAATTAGGATAACTTGAAATTTATCAACAAAACAAGAAAGGGATGATTTGTATGAGCCTTTGTTTTACAGCTACTGTCAAACATGGAAAGCTTCCCTTTACAGACATTAAAAAAAAAAAAAGAATATGCATGTCTGCAAATTGTGATGTCATATGAGAGTTTAAAAACACCATATGAGATTTTAAGCACAGATTCGGTATTTAAAGAAAGATTTTTAAAGTTCCATGTTAGAAAATATTGAGTATCATATTGTAATTCCTTTTTTTTAAATGTCACTGGAGTTGGATTGATGTATTTATGCACAGTGATAAGTGGGCGGAGTTCTCGGACAAGAACAGCCCACTCATTGGTCGCCTGTGAGGCAGGGGGCGTGACCCACAGCGGTGGGCGTTTCACAAAACCAGTCATCATGCAACTCTGGGCTTCATTCACTACAGATTTCCGGAGTTGTACTGTTCTCTGCCTAGTTTCAATTTCTCCACGAAACCTGTTTGCTTTGTGTTTCAGAGGCTTTGCATGCGTAAAAACGCTCGGTTTGCGCGTGCGGTCTCCAGGTGCGCGGACGGGCTTGCTTCTGTAAAGTTTGCTTAGTTTTATTGCACAACCTTACCTGAGTTGTGTTTCCCCTGCACGCCTCCACTCCTCCACCATGGATTTGGTTTGGACTGTGGGCTTGGTTGTGAGTGTCTGCGCCTGGTTTGCTTCAGCGGAGCGGCACAGCGTTTACTGGAACAGCAGCAACCCAAAGTAAGTCATCTGTTTAATCATTTATCTTCCCGATTTTAATTCAGTGCCATCCAAACGCACTTTCTTATTTCTAAGTGATTAAAACAGACTGTGTGACAACTTTAAAAATTAATGGATTTTTTATCTTCGTCTCAGTGCATTTAAGATTATTACTATCTGTATTCGGTTGCATTTGAATAGTTCGAGCTTATGCATATTCAACCAGATTGTTGTGATGAATTTGTGATGGAAGCAACTGGCTGCTGTTGTCATGATAATGCAGGCTGTTGGGCGTCTCTCTCTCTCTCTTTCTCTCTCTCTCTCTCTCTCTCTCTCTCTCTCNCCTCCACCCCCCATCCCTTCCTCTCTTTTTGGTCCCACAACTTTCTGGGATTGAAGCCATTATTTATTTGTATTTGCTTTATCTGTAATATTTTGCCTAACCTGGTCAGATTTAATCCATGTCACAATCTGTGTATCTGTGCAGCGGGATTAGTTGCATCTGTTATGTCTTCTATATTTAGCTGACTGAATTGATAGTTACAGAGCAGGCAGCTCATTTAAATACATGAATGAACACATTTCAGAAGGAATCGATGATTAACATGTTTCATTGAACACATTTTCAGTGTAGGAGCTTTGTGGCAATAATTTATGAAAACAACAGAAAAAATTCTCCTCATATTATATTTTCCGTTTGTGACCATGTAATGTATTTGTAAAAAAAAAAAAAAAAAAAAAAAATCACAACAGCTGAAGTTTTTGGCATATTCATGTGCTTGTGTTGTTGCTGTTGTGGTTGCCTTCCTAAAGGGAGCATTTAAAGTTTTAAGAGGCAGGAGTGGGAGGATTTTGTGTTTTACAGGTTTGAGTCACAGCAGAAAGTGTTGAAATATCTGTTGCAATATCCACCTCATCTGACAAGGTGTCCTCACCTCCGTGTATGTGTGTGTGGAGTGGGAGTTTTCTCTATCTCCTAAATCAAGAGATATCACATGCAGTTTACGTGGCTGTCAGGGAGACAGGGGTGTTCATATTTCAGGAGGTAAGGCGAGTAATAATGGTGTATGACAGAGACAGAGGAGGTAACTTGAAGCCTGTCCAGTGGGTCACGCTGTGGGAGAGAGATGGATTGCTCAGGGAGGAGAAATTGGAGCTCAAATTGTTGGGGTTAGGGGCCATTCGGAATAAATGGGGGTCAATTAGAGTTATAGTTGATGATGGCAGGGGTGAAATGGATGGGGTATGTGCAAGGACGATTAGGTTTACACACTGCAAACACCACATGCACATGCATGCACACATAAACACGCCCCTGTACAAAGACAGGCAGGCAAGCACAAACAGAGACTCTTGGCAGACAGTCACTCAATCACAACTCGGGACACTCAATCACACCGTCTCAATCAATCAGCATTAGGCTCACACTACCACTGCCGTGCAAACACATGTCTTGTATTGGTTGCAAGCAGATTTTCAAATGATCTCCCACAAGCTTATATTCAACCACTACTTCCATCTTGAGCTCCCCTGTGGTTCAAACTAAGCTTTTGGTGTTCTCAAAAACACGCTGCAATCACATCAGCAACGTCTTTCAGGGAAAATCAGAATGAAGTTAAAGTCACAGATGTAAAGGCATTTTGTTGCATCGCTGCAGGGGTATGACAGTGTGCATTCTTCTATATTTACTGGTAATCCCTCCTTGCACTTGTTATTTTTTCTGGATTGTGCTAAAGCTCTCCCATTGGTTATTCTTAATCCTGCGTTTGCAGAGTTTCTCAGATTTTTTTCATTTAGCACTTTCATGATTTCCAGCAATCTGCTCTTCCCTTTGACCCTTTACTAATTTCTGAGTTGACATGTTATTTTCTCATCAGTTGGTTTTTATAACCTCAGTTCATTGTTCCATCAGTCATTGTCATTGACCAGTGAGCTGTTGTTAATCAGATCTCAGATCGAATATTTCGGTCTATGTGTGCAGCTTCATTTTCTTTTTCACAGTATGTCTGTAGAGGGATTTAGTAACTCATACACACGCACATGCAAACATACACAATTGCCCTGCTCACTGCTCATTTGTACATCTGTGTGCCTTTGGCTTTGCTGACTTCCAAGGTCAAAGTTGCCTGTACTTTAAAGACTGGTATGTTAAAGCATGAGTGAAACTTATTCTCGACCACGTGTCTTTGTGTGTTTTCAGCACTTCTTGGTCCTTGTTTGTCAGTATATTTGTCAAAAGAGTGCATACTGATGTGTGATTACTAACAGCTTAATCATCAGGACTGGTTATTTCCCAGAAAGATCCAGCATATCCAGTCAGCTTGAGTCCTAACGTGTGTGTGCGTGTATGTGTGGGTGTGTGTCACCAGCCTATATGTGTACAACACTTCCAGATTGAAATGAGTGACTGACAGACTCACATACACATTAACCCACATTTGTAGACACACTCACACACTCACGCATACACACATACTTTGCCACATAGTTATGAATGATTTAAACATCATCTCTAGGTTCTTTGGACTCTACAACTCCAATGTGAAGCAATAGTTTACCCATTCATTTTCTTTCTCCTGCTGACAGGACATGAGTAAACCCCCTCCTCATTCCCCCAGTCTTCTTCTTCTTCTCCTCCTCCTCCTCCTCCTCCTCCTCTTCTGCTTTGTACCTGTCTCTCCCTCACTCCAGCACCTCCCTCCCTCCCTCCCNTCCTCCTCCTCTTCTGCTTTGTACCTGTCTCTCCCTCACTCCAGCACCTCCCTCCCTCCCTCCCTTCCTCTACTTGGCCAGGTTCCCTTTTCAAGTTTGGTCTGAGGTCTGGAGTTCTGAAGTGAATCTGTTAACTGTTTCATGGCTCTGTCACACATCTGTTTCACCCATGCTATTTAATCATCATCATCATCATCATCATCATCTCTGTTTATTTAACACATTTTTAGTGGATTTATTCTGTCTNATCATCATCATCATCATCATCATCATCTCTGTTTATTTAACACATTTTTAGTGGATTTATTCTGTCTCTGAAGTCTTTTCTGTTTTAAGTCTGTTCTCCGGCTTTTGCTTTGATAAATGCCCACAAAATAAGCTTATGGACTTTTTGCCGACTATGCAAGCTGGTGTAGTTCTTTTAACTGAATATGCTTTATGTGGCTCAAATGAGGGGCTTTAATTTAAGATATGCTTCACCCACATGAAGGATTTGCAGAGTATTTATCCAGTCAATTTGGATGTTTTTGTGATGCCTCCCATACAAATTGGGGAATGGTCTTCACAGTGAGCCACAGAAAGAGAATGGTAACTGGTGTAACTGATTGGGGGTCAGAGTTCACTATGTGATGAAGTGGCATGGCCTCTATCAATCTGTCAGTCATTCTGTCATGGCAGTGGTCCCTGAATACTAGCTGCCACTCAGGCCAGCCCCTCTTCACACAGCCATGGCTCTGCCTCTGGGAAACTCTCATTTTCTCCCACTCGTCTTTGGGTTCCCTTCACTCCTTCATCAGCTTTTATCTCAACTTTTACAAGCTGTCCCTTTTCAGTCTATTATTTCCTCACCTCCAACTCTGGCTCTCTGAGAAGGGGGCAAGGAGGGAAGCATGCTCAGGGTCGTGGNTTTTTTTTATCATTCTTGGCACCCGTGGCAATCCATCACAAGGCACCCTGCCCTTCATTTTTTTTTCCCCAACTGCCTCTCCCTTAAAGCTTCCTTCTTCTACTAAAGCCACTCTACTCATTTTTTCCTTCCTGTTCTTTTCACTCATCTTTTTCATGTCTGCTTGTCCCCTCTTGAGCTTCTTGTTGTGGCAGTGTAAATCACAGATCCAGTCTGAGAATGTTTGCCATGAAAGAACAGGACTTAAATGAAGAGAAACGAAGGTGTATGCGTACAATCTATGTGTGTTGCCTTCATGCATGGGGTGTGTTTGAAAGATTGAGATAAGAATGGTTAGTCAGCGAGGTGTTTAGGTGGAAGCAATAGATAAGGGATTTTCTATGTCGTCCAAGTAATCTGAACCAAAGTTACTTTCCACGAAAAACCTCCATGTTTCCCACTTCACTCCCTAATCCAGTCTTTTCCCAACCCCCCTTCAGTTATTCTCCATCTTCCTCTCTCATTGTCTGCCTCTTTGCCCTTCCACCCTTAATCTGTCGGTAATCTATCTAGTGAATTCAATCTGGGGAAAAAAAATACACTGAGAGATTGTCAAACAGATGTAATCGCCTCTCATAGGCTCAGTGATTATTACAGTGTGTTGGCATTTTCTCTATTTTTTAGAATGTAGCTGTAGCTGACCATATTGACGAGAGTTTTTCCAAAAGCTGATTTTTCTTTCTGTCCAATATTCATACACTTGTTGTCATGTCAGAAGGGCTTGTTTTATTGACCATGCTAGATAGTGAATCAGGCCAAAGGTTTAACTTCCCACAGGCGGGCTGTCGGTGTTACCAAAGTCTGCACGCTGTCTGCTCTGTATTTCCCTGTGAAGTGCTGTGCTTCCTGGCAACGTCTTTTCCCGGGAAAACAGCGTATCCTGTCTACATAACAAACAATACACTCACAGGCTTTTTCTCACACATTTACACACGCAACCCTTAAAGTCACGACCCAGGAGTTGATTGAATTTCACAGGCTTGTATGGGAAATTAGTGCTGTCGCTGTGAATAAGTATGTCAGTAGAGATTAATTGTTTTTTAAGGGATGTGCAACTCTCAAGGCTCCAGGATGGTTTGGGATCCAGCTCCCTGCCGGCCCTGCCGTGAAAGCTCTGGGTCAGGGTCTCTATTTGGGATTCTGCTCAGATCGCTGTCACCCCACTCAACCCTGTGGGTGTTTGTCTGCGCTCTGTTCATCCTTGTCCCTCTTTCTTATCTAGCAGACTTCCCCTTCCTCTTCCTCCTCTCTGCTCCTCCTACTCCTCTCTCACACTGCCCTGCAGTTGTCTGTTCAGTTTTGCAACAGATCGATCCCAGCATTGAACATGAAAGGTTCCTTCAGTAAATAGATGCAGGATTATGAATAAATGCAGCCCATACTTTCTCTCTGCTCTCTCTGTGTGTGTTTGTGGGTTTGGGTGCTCATTTGTTCTCCAGCTTGTTTGTCAAGTCATGGTGACATTATTCAGTGCATCCAACTGTGTGTGTGTCTGTGTGTATGTGTGTGTGTGTGTGTGTGTGTTGTTCAAGCAAGAGTCACTCTGCGACTTTTTTTTTTTACCTTTTAGTTGAAAGACTGGATTTATTTTACTTGGCATATGCTTCTGCTCCTCTTACTGCTGCCCCCTAGAGGTCCGTTGTATAATTACAGCATCACTATTAGATATCTGTAAGCAAAAGGTACAGCGATGGTATAGATATCATTTTAGTAACAGTGGGTTTTTACTCATAGATTGTGAATTCCCCATGGAGTTTGTAAACCATAAACCCAGACTATGTTCAGGGAAAAAAAGACTGTGAAAATGAAAGTTTTCTTGTGGACATCAATCCAGAAAAATCAATTTTCTCATACGGATTTTAGGCTCCTGAGAAATGTGATGTCAGTGTTGACCTTTCTGTTCTGGCCCTTATAAGATACAAATGGCTCAGGGGACAGCATGAGATAGTTGGAAAGAGCATATGTATTCATCTAAGCCTCCTTAATTCAGGGGTATCAGCCAATTATTTTCCTGCTGGACTTAAGCTTTGCTGCTGAGCTGGGTGGTAGAGGAGCTCAGAATGACCAGCGATCAGGACAAACAAAGGTTGAATGACAGAGGGGGAAAGCTGGTGGATGACAAAAAAAAAAAANAAAAAAAAAAAAGAAGTCACAAGGGGCAAAGAATGAAGGCTGGAATATTATGTTAAGAGGGAGGGACCAAAAGAGCAAGACCATTTTAGTTTCTATGGCGACCCAAACATACACGCTATGCATTGTGCTTGGCTCTTCAAATGCTGGGCCAGAAACTTGCATATTTGGAATACCAACAGGACAGGTTCTGATTGGTTCAGCAAGTCTGGGGTGGGTGGGGGAGGAACAGGGTGACATGGGGATGTGGTAGGATTATTGAGTGATGAAAGATGGACAGAGAGAGGGAGGGGATGCCTGACATTGATGGATGAAAAAGTAAACCAGTTAGGTTTGGTTAACACATCCTGTTTAACTAAACTCACATTATACTTTAGAAAGCTTTCACTTCTTCTGCCACCTTTTTTTTTAACAGATGTGCTTTTCACAAAAAGACAAAACAAAACCTTGTATGTGGTGTATTTCGCTGTTTGCACCTCTCACTTTCACTTCTGTGACTATAAACATGAGAAACACGTGCATACATAAACAAGGTAGTTGTTTTTGAACACCCATAGTCCAGCGTGAGGGAGTAATACCTGTCTGTATGAAAACAATTGATAAAAGCTCCACCCTGCCCATCCAACCTCTTACTCTGTCCCCAGCTTTCAGCTTCTGCTCTGGGCCTCGCCGTCCACCTTAAGCCCCTGTATTAGGCAGGCTACGGTGCTGATGAATGGACCCGACCTCAGCCTCTGCTCCATCCAATAATCCAGATTCCAGGCTGGGATGAGCCAATTAGGTGGTCCCCACATTCCAGTTTACTCATCCATGATGTTGACCAGTCACCTTTTACATCATATTAATGGTGTGTATGGTTAACATAACTGTGTAAGCCTGAGAAAGGCAGCCAGATCTACAGGTTCAGAGGTTTAAAGTGAATAGAGCTCCTATTTTTAGACTTATAATGGTCAAATATGGATAGTTCGTCTTATTGTGTCCTTTATGGGCCTTTGAATCAATCTTTAAAGAAGGTGAACTCCTCATAATATCTATCTGTAGAATTTAAAATGTCCAAAGCCATTTCTTGCTCTGTGTGTGCGTGCGTGTGTGCCAGCGTATAAAACTCTCCGGTGCTGACTTAGCAATTGTCTGACCTTTGATCCACAGTGCGGCCCTTTTTGCCTTAGAGGTCCAGCATTCCACAGGGCGATAGAGCGCAGAGATGAGAGAGGGTGATAGATGGATGAAAGGAGGGGCAAGAGGTAGAGAAGAAAGTAAAATGCTGGCCAGGGAGATTAAAGAAGAGAGATTAGACTCCTGCTCCTGAAGAGGCTCCACTAAATCAGGAATTCTGTCTCAGGAGAGGAGGAGGAGGAGAAGCTTGGAGACTGCTCGATTACACACATACACACTCACACAGGGCTGACCACTTGACGTTCTCTGACTTTATCATCACCATTCGTTATCAGCAATCATTATCTGCCCATATCATGACAAAAACTCACACCCAGATTCCTCAAAGCTCAACAGAAGCAACACGTGCAAGCAATCACACATTTAAATATATTCAGGCTTAGGCAGACTCACATGCTCTCAGACCTAGCTGCATATCTGCCATAGTACCACAAATCAAATTTAAGCAGAGAATACAAGAGCTTGTCCCTAACTATGCCATCCCAAGATAAACAAAAAGGATAAATCAAACCAGCATATGTTTCGACATGGGGAGAAGCATCAGCAAAGAGTCTGGATGAGGGAAATGACATTGAACAAAAGTGAGGAAGACAGACAGAAAGACGAGTTTAACTCTGCCAAAGTGAGGGTGGCATGATATGACTTTGTTAGCTGAACCTATTCACACGGAGGCCAAAGCTTGCTTTGAAGTGCATTACTCTAATCGGTTCATTACGCTGATGATGTGGATCGCTTCAATGGCAAGGCATTAGAGGGGAACAAAAGGCAGCAGGATAATTAAAACTATTTGCCATTAATAAAAGTGGCTAGCCAGCCTCCCCGGGTGTGTATTCAGCCAGTGTTCTCTCTGCTAAGTGAGGTATTCCATCAGCGCTGGCAGATTGTGAATAGAGACACTGTATGAAACGGTGGCATTGATAAAGCGACTGTAGCACTCGCATAGTAACACTGCTCAGAGAAACTTCAAAAGCCATTCCCAACTCAAGCCCTTTGACCCCCTCTTCCCACCCCTGTTCATGCCCACTCTCTCCCCTCCAAAGCTCAGCCTGAAGGGGCTGGGAAGTGGGGCACAGGGGGACATAATTACCCCCCTCTAGGGTAACTTTAATACCCTTTTTTGTGTTTTAATTGCACTCCCCTTGACCCCCTTTTGATAAACACATTGGGACCATACCACAACCAGTTTGTAATCAGGGCTTGGGGGGGAAATTGGGTGCAGAGGGTGTGTTTTAATGTTTGCAGGAGGATGATAACTCTGTCAGGCAAAAGCAGACAACAGTGTTTGTTCAATAGTGTTTTCGATCCGGCTGCAGTTGAAAGTGGCGGGGGGGCACTTTAGCACCTGTCTGGTAAACAGAGCGTGGCAGGCAAACTGCAGATAAGCACTAAGCTGTCTGGACCATGGCAAAATGATAATTATTGCTCTTTCCCTAAGTTGGCTAAAGCTGACTATTATCAGCACAGTTAGACGGAAGTTTCATCAGTATACAAAAATGGGACTTGTTTTCTATCGGGGCCGTGTTGCTGCTCTAAACAGTGTTGCTGGCTAATCTGGTGATCAGTATTGAGGGAATGTAGTCAAGCGGAGAGGGTAAAGGGATGGGGGAGGGAGCCAAAAGGGAGCAGGAGTCAGGGCCCCGAGTTTGGAGCCACAGCGTCTGTCCTTTTACCAGGGGGGTACCAAGGAGTCCCTTGGCAACAAACAACACCAGCTAACGAGCGACGGGGGTCTCTGACTGCGCACTTTGATCGTTAGTCACACATATGGACCTTGTCTCACAAACACAAACTCCCCAAATGCCACTTGTTACTTTCAGGGTTTTTTTTTTGTTTTATGAGGAAATGCCAGAACTCCTAAAGGAGAAATTGCTCCAGNACTTTCAGGGTTTTTTTTTTGTTTTATGAGGAAATGCCAGAACTCCTAAAGGAGAAATTGCTCCAGTGTTGCATTTTTCTGGCCGGTGGTGTCAATAGCACCCTGAAGGCTCCTGAGAACTTTTAACGCCCTAAGATCTGAGGAGCAAACAGCAGTTAATATAACACACACCGCCTGGCTCTTCGTGAGCTGCTGTAAGACTGAAGAGCCGGATTCATTGCAAAAGCAACAAAACCCTACATTAGACACACATTCTAGATGTGTGTTGTGATAATATTAAAGTCTGCTGAATTTCATCCATTTTCAAGGAACCCCTGGTGATCCAGAACAGTAGGAGATGGTAAATTGATAGTCTGTACTTGGGAATTCAATACTGACTGAGGAGGAGTGTGTCTGTGTGTGCATGAGTGTGTGCTATTAGTAGGTCACCTCTGCTTTAAGTAATTGAAAGATGAGAATTAGTGAGAAGTGTGTGAGTTTTTGTGTGTGTTGCTAACAGCTAGCTGCTGCTCCAGGCTGGTGAAAGATAACTGTGGCTGAGAAGAGAGCGTTAGCTGTGAGCCGCCCCCGAAGCAATCATTCAGTCACGGAGAAGAAGACAAAGCTGAAACACAGCTACCGTCAGTGATAATCCCCTGCAGATAAATTCACATTATCACTGAAAGAAAATCCAAGGGGAAAGGAATCGAGGGGAGTTAAGATAGTGATATGTAAAGAACATACAGAATTTTCACTACATTGTTAGAGCTGCAGCTAAAGGATTTCTGTGTGATTTCTGTGTTTATTTTGAGTTTTAAAAACAGGTGAACATCCGAAGAAAACAAAAATAGTAAAAATCTGCATGAAATTTGGATTGTAACACTTTAACGTGCAGCACAACCCTTAGTATTTTGGCTTTTATATTCATTAAAGTTTTCTCACCAGTTTTTCAGATCAGTTTTTTCTTCACTTTATCAGGTTTAACTGTAAATTTGGTGAAAATGTCTTCTTCATGTAGGAAGTATAAACTTTCAGATGTGTGGAGAAATAAAGCCTGACTAAACTGAATGTTCCTTGTAAGAAATCCATGTATTTTACAGTTAAAAAGCCACTAAAATCTAAACTATGAGCTTGATGATCAAGGTATTTAATTTGACAAAGATTTAAGCAGAAAAGAGGTGAATCCTCACACTGGAGCTAATTTTGTGGATTTTTCCCATAAATGACCTAATTGATTGCTAATATTATAATCTTTTTGTTTTTATCAGCTAATCAATTAATCGACCAGCCGTTTGACATTAGTTAAAATGCTAAAACAAAATCCTGCAAGACCTCAAGTCTGAGAAGTGACAGAAGAAAATAAATACAGCACAGTTTACTTAAAGACTGTCGTAAAGAGGGTGGAGAAGAAGAGGAGGAGTGAAGGGAGTGATGCAGAGAGGAATGGAGGGGAGGCAGACAGCCTGACTGTCTCTCTCTCTCTCTCTGTTTGTAATGAGAGGGAGTGTGTTGGGAGACAGTCACCAAACTCATGTTGTATGTGTGTGTACATGCCTGTCTCTCTCCCGCTGACCTTAATGAATGGGTTAAAAACATATGTGACCTTTATTTTTAACCTCGGCCCTATCTTGAGCAAATTCAACACACGTGTGCTTCTGCTCCTGTTGAGGTGTGTTTGTCATTATGCATTCTGCCTCGCTTATCTGTGTGAGTGAGTGAGTGTGTGTTGCCCTGCAGATGTCAATACTCATCTCCTGTCTTGGCGGGCTAACTGACTGCTAATGTTTCTCTGTAAACATCATCCAGCTCCAGAGGGAAAAGGGATCAATGTGCACTCCATGCAAACGCTCAACACAGCAGCAGGCGCAGCAGTAGCTACGTTGGCCCCACGTTCATCCATATTTATGCGCATGTTCTCTGCAGATCACTCTTCCCCTTATTGTGTTTTCCCCCTTCATTCCACTTCACACACGCACACTTATAAGCTCACATGAGCACACACTCTGGCTCCATCTCTATCTCTCATTCCCAGGCCTCTCAGTCTTTCCTCTGATTTCCCTGTTGTACGCTGACATGTAGCCGATCAATATATAATCACAGGTTTTGAGGCTTACATTTATTACCGTTTCGGTGCTATAGCCATGGTCATTAGTCTCCTAATATTAATCTCCACTTCCTCCTTCTCACAGGTTTCTATGGGACGACTATGCCGTGGAGGTGAGGCTGAACGATTACCTGGACATTGTGTGCCCCCATTACCCTCTGGGCGAGGTCCCATCTATGGATGCTGAGCAGTATGTGCTGTACATGGTGGAGCGCGAGGAGTATGAAACCTGTAAACCACAGTCTTATGACCAGATGCGATGGGAGTGTGGTCATCCGTTTGCTCCTCACGCTCCCGAGAAGTTCTCTGAGAAGTTCCAGCGTTTTACTCCATTCACTCTGGGCAAAGAGTTCCGCCAGGGAGAAAGCTACTATTATATCTGTGAGTGTCTAACACCATCAAGTAACAGTGGCAATACAACCAAGAAAAGTGGATTTTAGCATCATTGTTGAGTAAAAACATATCTCCTGAGTTTGAGATTTACATGATTTCAGAAAGTAAGAGTCTCAGAAAATGGAAATATTCTAGTCAAGTGCAAGTATGGCAACACTGTACCTTAGTACTATATTTGACACCAGTTAGTACAAAAACTTTAGAAGTAAAACATTGACCTGACATTGCCAGGTTTATGCAGTATTTACCCTCCTAGAATGTAACAGCAAAGCCACTGTTGTCACCCTGACCATGGCTGTAATTAGATAAACTGCAGGACAAGACACGCTCTCGTTCACAGATGGCTTCCTAAGGCTTTGTCCTGTGTCAGTCTGTTTCCAAGTGTTTGTTTGTGTGTGTGTATGCATGCATGCATGCATGAAGGTGGATTAAGAGGCCAGGGGAGGGTAAGTGCATTAGTTAGTCTGTAATTAACACCTGTGTTGTTTCCTCCCTCTTCCCTGCAGCCAAACCTTTGCACCACCATGGAGAGGAGTGCCTCAGGCTCAGAGTGGATGTTGTAGCTGCTGATGGTACGTCTTCCCACCCTGCTGGCAGAAAGGAGAATAACACAGTCACTTAATAACATTCGTTTTGGCCACTTACCACATATTTCAGTATAGCCAAACATACACTACAGGTGTTCTCATTGACATATTTTTCTGTTGTCAGAGAATTGCACAGATATAAAAGAACTAATAGCTATTGATTTGATTTTGTCTCATGCAACTTATTAACCATTTAAATCATTATTTTATGCTTACAAAGTCATCTGACCATTGAAACATAAACACAGATCAGTTAAAACACTGACCTGTGTTGTGTGATTGGCTAAATTGGCATTCAAAATGAGCAGTTACTTAAAGTGCAGAAATTTGGCATTTTAGCATTAATGATAAGCAACACCCATCTATGTATGTGAAATTGTTGTGTTTGAAAAGCATGTTGTTGCCTATTAAAACACAGCATGTTAACACGCACATTAAAACTGAGTCAAATCCAATTAAGACAATAAGTTTTTTTTATTTTTTTCAAATGTAAACACCGTAATCAGATTGAAATTCAACATAAATTGACATTGATACGCTCTAAATAAGGCCTATATTATGCACTTGTAAGTTTTTTCATGCATCCCTCACCTGGCCTACTTCCTCCTTGTAAACCGATTTAGCAAATGATGAAATCTTATTAATTGGCATCCATGTAGAGGGCTTACATAATTGCAGACAAACGTTGGAATATAGCATGATGTAAACTTACATCGGCATTCCCAATTTTATCCACTCTTGAGGTTTTTTTTTTTTTTTTTTTTTTAAGCTCAATTTTGGATGTGAAAAATTCAGTTTTGTGTGGACAGAAGGTTAAAACATAGAGGAAAAGATGTTTTTAGATTTAATGAGCTAAGTCTGGACATGGTCTTAGACTGCTGAAGCCCAGAGTAGATTACTGACTTTTCCCCTCCTTTCAGGCTCTCAGGAGCCCAGAATTGCTAAAGGAGGAGGTACAGGTGGGGCTGGCGTTGGAGCTGGGGGTGGAGTTCACAATCCATCTAACAGACTGCCTGCAGGTAAGTTGAACGACCCAGCATACTTTCTAATTATCCCTGACACTAAATCAATCCAGATACATTTAGAGATGTTGGAGAGATCATATTTATTTCACTTCACATTGTCTTCAGGATTAAGTTTGAGTCTAAGTACGTCACTAATGTGTCTTTTTCTTCCACCTTCTAGCAGACGACCCAGTGGTAATTCTGCCAGAAGTCCAGAAGAGTGTTCGGACAAATTCTGCAGTGACGGCTTCATCCCTCTCAATCCTGTCATTGCTAGTCCCATTTTCATTACTGCTTGTGTTGCACTGAGAATACATGAAATAACTGCTATTCCCAGACATTTTTTCAGGGACTACAATGAAGACAGTCTGTGGGGATGAAACCACTGACTCAAAAAGACTGTTATCCACGCCCAGTGCCGGCCACAGGGAGAGAGACTTTTGAAGCTTGTAAAGTACGGATGCACTAAGCGTGCTGAGTAACTCTGTTTGAGCATTTGAGAGGAAGTATTCGTGCTTTGTCTTATTTTTCAAAAGGTGACAGTATTTTTTCTTTGAAAGATCGAGCTCTCTTTGATTTTTATTTTTTGGAAGGGAGAGAAACTACTGTGGAAAAAAAAAAAAAACTTCTTTGGAAACTCCTACAAGAGAATTTGAAGAAGAACTTAACTGCCCGAAGAACAATCAAAACAGAAAGACACAATGGAGACAACGCTTGTTTGAATTATATTGAAAAGAGAATCTTTTACCTTTTGAGCCAAAGATCAGTCATCTCTCCAACTTGTACACTATTCCACCCTTGAGTATTGTGTACTGTTTGTTGTATTGTTATCGTAAAGGTTTTGAGTGGCATTGATGTCCCAAGTGATTTACTTTCTCTAAATGTAGCATTGACAGACGCGGGGGCTGTTCTCACGACTACCATTCCTTTGCAAATGCAACCATGTGCTTTTATACTGTAGCACTATACTGCACAGTACCAACACACAAACATACACTCAACAAGTTGTAAATACATACATACAGTACATACACACTGACATCAGACACGGTAACATATGGAGATATGCTATGTGGAACTGTGTTGCATGTACATTCTGTGAAGATAATTTATAACATTTGCAGCTGAGACATTTTACTGTTTTCCATGTGTTCTCAAAATGAAATGTTTACTGTGGGCAATAGGAAGAGCTTTTCTCTTTCCCAGTGGGGGTTAATGCTTGTGTGAAAGGGAAAATATGTGTTGCAGTGAGAGATGAGAATGAGCACAAAGGAAAGACTGATTGAAAAAGTGATAAAACAAAATGTTTTTCTGCCAAAAGGTAACACTGATATGTTGTGTGTAGCACGGAGAGGCTGGACTTCTCTGATTGTTGGATCTTGCTCCTGTATTGGTCAAACATGAAGAGCTGGTATCAAATTTTTCTTACTACAGGTCTCTTTGCTAGTGAATTATGGTGCTTTCTTTCATGAATCTCACCTCAGTTATGCTACATTTACAGTCCAGGTACAACTGACCCAATTCTGATTTTTTTTTCCTCATGTGGCACATATTAGATATGCTTTGTGAACATCTAAATGGTAAAATGCACATGGAATTGGATATTATCAGATTTTGGGCCGCATTTATGTGGAAATAAATCAGATATGTATCGGATGTTTGCCAATGTGACTGTTGTCTAAATACACCAATCGGAATTTCCTTACTATACCAACTCGCACGTCATAAAATGTGCTGTTTTTCCACTTTGTCCCCATATGAATGACACAGCAGTGAACATTGCTGCACACGCCTAGGCTACAACAAATGCTGTAATACTTTTTCTCCACCTTAAAGTATAACCAAGTCATTGCAGACCTTTAAAGATCCTTTGGAAAGAAATGGCTTGTATAATTATTTCTGTTTCATTTATGTCCATTGCAGCATTTTGTTTACCTCCATCTCGGAAACCAAACCCTCATTTGCATATAAGGATTAATTATATTCAGATCTAAACCATGTAAACACAAGTAACAGATAAAAAAAAGAAGAGGCTCTCAAAAATTGGACATGGACAAGAAATTGGAATTGGGCGTCAAGACCTGTATTGTAAATATAGCACATGAAAACAAGCATATTTTCCTCCAACCGTTAATTAGTATTTCTGGACATTGTTATATTTGACTCTCACGGAAAGTATTCTGGCCTATACCTAAAAGGTGTATTAACCAATTCACAACAGACAAATAAGACACGGCATCAAACTGAGCTGCCAAGACACACACCTGACAGGCTGTCTAGAACAACAAAGCACAACAGTGTATGACTACCATTTCAGTCATTTTTTTATGGAAATACTTGTTACATAATTTTGTACATGTGTAAGTAAGAAAAGTGTATAGTATGTATATATATGTATATATATAGAAGATTATATAAAAGACCTGTTTGATAAATATGCTAAATGTGAAAATTTTATGTGAAATAAAAAAAGTGATATTTTTGGAAAACCAGAACAGTTTCCTTGTGAATAATTTTTGCATATGACTTTGAGTAAATGGTCGTTTGATCCTCTACATAAAAATAACCAAGTATACAATTTCCGTGCATCCTCTTAATTGAGATCACCTTTTCCCTTTGGCTTATAACAGTGCTAAGAAAGGTTTGGTGTTTAAAAAAAAAAAAAAAAAAAAAAGTTTCAGGAAACCCAGCCCAAATCTTTTGATTACACTGGAAAGAAGAGAAGCCAGTGGCAGAGATAATGGATCACAGGCACTAATGTGACATGTGACAGGAGTCAAGTATGTTCAAGGCCACAGTGACCAAAGATAAAAAAAAAAAAAAAAAAAAAAAAAAAAAANACACACACACACACACACCTCCTTCGTCCACTGCTCCCCTCACCGTCACTCGGACAAGTCATTGCTCTAATCTTTTTACTCGTCTCTCCCTTCCCAGAGGAGCTTTACGGCCGTGACAGTAAAAACAGCTGTAGCACCAAAAAGTGGTGCCGCTGCCTCACAGCTTCCCACTGTTTTCAAAGGGACAGACGTAAATTAGACCAGTGGACAGGCCCCTTAACCACTCGACCCCTAGAAGAGGCTCCACTGAGTAGCAGCTCGTAGAAAGGAGACAGTCCTTCTTATTTACTCACTCATCCCACGTAGAGGGGCTTGAGTAAATGTGAACAGCAATGAAGAAGTGTAAAACTTTTAACACTAGTAAATGATAAAGGCAGGCTGGAGATAAATACACAAGTAGACACACAAAACAAGAACTTCCTGAGGGAAACATTTTTTATGGGTTTAAGAGAATAAAAGTACATTTCCTTTGCATTCAGAATGACTCAAAATTCTCATTTCAGCAGCACTACATGCAGTCGCAATGAGCAAAGATGAAAAGTAACTATGTACTTTTGAGGTACTTCTACTTTAATTGGGCATTACTCTTTCGTGCTTTAGCACAAGTATTTTGGTTTCTAATCCGCTACTTCACCTGACAACTCTAGTTACTTATTTCTTTGCAGATTAATACTTTAACTTTAAAATAAAAACCACTCTTGATGGGACCATGTATTTAATACATTATCTACAGAGTGTAAGAATGGAAAAGAGGTAAAAAATCTTGTGTTCTACTGTATTGTATTATATTGTATTCTTGTAATCTTGTATTTAGAGGATTTTTTTTTTTTTATTTCATTGCATAAATCTTTTTGTTTATTCCAAACTGCAGAGTTGGAGATCATTAAAAATTTGTATCTCTAATTGGAGTGTCATTAGTGATGCATATACTGTATATTATATTTAAAAAAAAAAAGAAATCAAGGGTTCTAATATTTCTATTAGTATTACTATTCCTATGTCCTGATATTTACTTTTATTCAAGTAGAATTTTGAATGCATAACTTTTACTTGTAGTGAAGTATTTATTCCATCAAGGTATCAGGTATCATCCTTCAGTAAAGGATTTGAGTACTTCTTTCACCACTCCACAGAAGAACATGAATGCACAGTCTGTTGATAATATTTTATAGACTCAAGAGCAGAAAACATGAATCATTTTCTGACTCAGCGTGGTAAATCAAATATTTCCCATACAGAGAAAAACAGGGTATTTACCAACATATCAGCCATGAGGGTTTAACAGAGTTAATACGGAGCCAACCATGTGTGACAGCAAAAATTGGTAAGAGGCCATGAGACACAGCAAGAAACCTCTAAAATTCAGAGTTCGCAGAGTCGGCTTGGCATGGCCAGCTGGCCTATCTCCGCATCTCTGGACGGATTCAGGCCTTCCTATCAGCAGGACACATGACGAGCAGTCCCTGTCTGCCTGCTAGCGTATGTTAACTCACTCAGAAGAGCCAGCAGTATCTGTGTTACAGGGCCTCAGGGAGGTTACCTAATGTTTTTGTAGCTATTTGTAGCTTTTATAACCTTCCATTCTGCCCTACAATGGGAAGCTGGTGTCCCATAAGTATCAAAGCAGCTGTTTATGAGCAGTGCAAGAACAATAAACTGACCCAAGCGTGACTCTTTAAGCAGCAGTGATACACTGCATGTTCAGACTTAATGTCATTTTAACAAAGTCTCAAGTTGGGAAGCCCCTTTATGACCTTTTTACTTTAGTCCTACTACAGTGGCTTTAATAGCTTTAGGTAACAGCAGGGTCAGAGGGTGCTGATGGGAAGGAAGACACCTTGATTACAGTCAACACAGCAAGCACAGTCGGAGCCTCTGCACCAATCAGAGCACATCCTGGCCCCCTGCCATAGGCTGGCGGTTGGGNCACAGTCGGAGCCTCTGCACCAATCAGAGCACATCCTGGCCCCCTGCCATAGGCTGGCGGTTGGGTGTGGTCTCCTTTTCCTGAAAAAGTCCTGTCACATACTCTCGGCCATCGCCTCTGCCTGGGTCATCTGTCTTGTTTTCCAGCTTAAGCTTTGGTTTCCGGTCCATGTAACTTAGTCAGTCTTTTTTATTTGCCCTCGTCCTCTAGCTTTCATATTCTATTCCTTGTATTTTGTTTTATCTATCTATCTATCTATCTTCTTTAATATCACTCTCATTTTCTCTCTTTGTTGTATCTCCAAATCTGTTTTTTTCAGCTCGCAGACCTCGATGACTAACTCCATCGTTCTTTCTGTCCTTCTTTAGATGGGTTTGAGGTTTTGCTGTGAAATGTGTAGGTGGGAAAAGGATTTTTCTCTGTGGAAAAATGATAACCTATCATTTTTTACTCTTGGTTCCCAGTCTGTCGAGATGGATTTGCTTCCAGCAGCGTCACACTGTCTCTTACAAAGTTTTTTTAAATTTTTTTTTTATAGTTTTTCAAGGTCTCAGCAGGGCCACACTGCGGGCACAACCTTATGACTTGACCCTCAATGTCTCTATCCCTATTATGAGGTCTCCTGTTTTTCAGCTCCACACCCAATTTATCTGATGTGTTTCACCTTGCAATTCAGGAGCAGAAGGTGAAGAACAATCTGTCCAGCCAAGCCATCCATCTCAGCCTTCCCGACTGACGAAATTCTCCCCTGCCAAAGCCAGACAGACCAATTATGAAATGATGGTGAGTGGCTCNAAAAAAAAAAAAAAAAAAAAAAAAAAAAAAAGAGTACACATTTGCAACAAAGAGGATTTTAAAGTTAGGCATGTATCAGTAACTACATCTACATGCACATTGAAACGGAATACGCAACCTCCACATGCATTTCCTCACCTGGTGGTCTCTCCTTTAGCAAAGTCATAATATTCGGCGTACGATGAAATCCTGTTACTGTCCTCCAGGTACAGTGTATTTCGCAGTAAATCGCAGCACAGACAAAAACCAGAGTATAATGTGCATGTACTGAATGAGAGAAATAAGATGATTTTGGCTACAAAGACGTACAATATAGCTCTTTGTGACACAAAATGCACAAAATAATAGAATCTCAACTGATCAAGTAAAATTTCAGGTAAAGTTTAGTTATGGTTATTTCAGGTCAGGTTTAGGTTTCATTCTGGCCTTAGGTTTAAGCTGAAAATTATCTAATAAAGTAAATAGAATGATGAAGGATAGGAGTGTTTTTACTGTCCACAACTGATACCTGAATGACCTTTAATGTAAATCCATAAATTTCAGCATTTTTAAACATTTTGTCCACTTCAATGGATGAGACCTCAAGAAAGAAAACTCTGAGTCAATGGAGATGGACTGCTGATGTCACACCACTTCAGACCAGCATCAGAGGATAATCAGTCCTCAGCTGAATTTTATTCCTTCGTATCATGTGGATTCTGAAAAGCTTAGGAAACATCTCAAGGCCTATTATTGCTGCTCTGCCAAAATGAAGCACCCTAATAATAGATCTCAAATTTGACAGCACTGACTCCATTGAAATGCAAAATCGCTGCACAGCTTTCTCTCTCCAGACAAACAAAATTTCTCACCTCCAAACCGAGACAATATTCAGGCAGCTACAGAATTGCTATGAAATCATTATTACGGGCTATGCTCACTGAATTCTGCTCCCCCACAAACAACAGTAATGGTGAAGGTAATTCTCCCATTTTTGCTGCAAATAAAATGCAAGTTAAAAAAAAAAAAAAAAAAAAAAAAAAAAGCTTCAGAACGTGACAGGTCATTTCTAGCAGGACAACTTTCATATATATTTTTGACTGTACTTCACATTATAGTTACATTTCTTTACTAAAAGCTAAGGGAAACAACAAAGGAATTAGCACTTAGTCTGATTTATTAATTTATAGGGTGTGGAAAAGGAATGAAGAGATGGATGTCTTCGAACTCAAATCTGGGGAGAATGATGACAAAGGAAAAGTAATTAACTATTTCACATGTGGCTATGAGTAAGAGCATAACTGCCTACCGAGGGAAGCCTTTGGTGTAATTGCCAAAGTGGAATGGTTTCTAGTAAATCACAGGTTGCCTTTCATCCTGTCTGCTCTAACAACAGCTTGCAGATAGACATGGGGGTGACGTTGCAAGGCATGATGGGACCGCAGCCAAACAGCACAACAGACAGAGCTTCCACATTGAGAACTGCCAACTCTTTTGCATTTGCTCTGAAGTTATGGGAGCTTTTGAAAGCCCATAATGATGCTTTTGGCCAGACTTTGCTTTGTTTTTGCACAGCAGGGACTCACTGAAAATGAGTACAGACAGGCTTTTAAGGCTTACACAAGGAAAAAAAAAAAGTTACCATGGCAAAATCAGATTAGGTCAGAATTACACACTCGGCTTGCAACAAACTTCTGTATAGAACAAGGAAACGCTGCATAATGTATATTTCATGTTAAGTACAAAATGGGACAAAAGAGATCTGTCTTTTGCACAAAGGGAGGCATTAAGTAGTCGATATAAAGCCCCCAGGCCATGTGGTTTATGCTTGGAGACACCATTTGTCATAAATCCATGCACAGACCCCTGATTCACACACATTTCTAAAGAGGAAAACTGAGGAAAAATATTCAGTTTAATTAGATCACAGCAACAGCCTCAGGACAGTTCTGAAATCAGACAATGGAATGTACACTTCCTTACAGATAAAATCTTGCCCAATCCAATACACACACAACTATGTCTATACTGTGTAATTCAGTTTGAGAATGAGACACACTGACAATATGTGGTTCTTGGGTTTGGTTCATTGATCTTTCTACAATCAGCAACTTATTTTAAAGGATAATTTAGCATGTGCAGATATTTGCGGTTGCAAATGGCCAAATACCCCTAGATGTGGAGAATTATGAAGAGATTAATTTCCTCACCAAAACAAAGAGGTTCAAACTGCTCTGATGTCATTTACTAGACACTTACATTTCTGCTTCAAATGTTACGGCTCTTGAGAGTTTGTTTGGTTATAAAAACAGATGCATACAAGCTAAGGATTCAGTCGCACTCTACACATTCACACATCCATAAGTCACTGCAGCATTAGTGTGTACACCAAACTGTGTACTGGTCTGAGCTTCCTGTCAGTCTCTAGTCTCTAGTTTATAAGTTCATATATACGCTATATCTTCAGACCCTTTTTCCTCAGGTCCTCTTTGGCTTCTTTTATCTGCTCCTGCAACTCCTTTGCTGCCTCCTCACAGTCATTGAACGTGGCCACCCTGTATCCCACCGTGGCCAGAGAGTAACATCCAAACGTTACCAGCAGATATAAAGGCATAGGCCAGGCCACCTCTCTGTAAGTCTGCGGCAGGCTGAGGTCCAACAGGTCAAAGGAGACCAGAGCCCAGACTACACCCAGGACCGACACACCAAACAGCCACTCCAGCAGCTTGGTCATGATGAAAGACTATGAGTAGAAGATCCCAAAAACAACCTGACAGAGAAACGAAAGTTATGAGGTTAGTTTGAACGTCCATTCACATCGTTAGCTTGGCTTTAGCAACTCAAAAGTAGCTTTGTGTTAGCTAGCAAGCTAGCTACAAACGCCGGGAATAAACACGGAACCAACAGCTGCATCGACAAAACTAGAAGTCAGAGTAGTTGTAGCAAAGACAAAAGGCTTTATTCATATCACCATTTATTTAATGCATCTCAGTCTGGGATCACTTTTAGTAGAAATAATCCGATAGTTTACCTTCTCTCAAACGCCAGCTCAGCTCTGCGCAGATTGATGACGTAGAAAGACGACAGCATTATGGGAAATGAAGTTATGTCTTACAAAGTTGAAAGTTGAGAGTGAGGAGGAAAATTCACCAACTCATTCAGAGAATAATAACTGATAAATAAATAATGCGTGTCTCTTTGTATGTGTAATACATTACACATTAAGTTTTCACAAAATTATTCTGAATGTTTTGTACAGTGTTGACTGGTGCATAAGGAAGTGAGCAAGGGCTAATCTGCCTTTTTGAGGAAGTAATAAAATTATTTAATGTTTTTACACGTCAACTACAGTCATTGGAGATAAGTGGTTATAACATACAAGTTCCAGAAATACACAATGGTCAGTTGTACAAAAACATAAAAAATGCTCCATCAGTTGTCATCATGGCTGCTAGCAATGATTTTGGCTTTGAACTAATCCAACACTACCTGAATTGTCCCCTCAGACTTTTCCCTCTTCCCAAACATGATAAAAGTTTTATAACCCATTACCTGCAGAAAATTATGTCATATCAGCTGTGGAGAATTTTTTGGACCAAGAAAATTGCTTTTATGAAACTGGGATAAAATCCTTACTGTTGTCAGAAGTGTGTGTGGAGATGGACAGATTATATTGGAAAAATAAGCAACTGCAATAGTTCTGAGTTAGATCTTTTAATGTGGGGCTCCGAACTTATCAATCAGCCTCAGAAAGCATCTCATACTTCAACCGAAACTGCACTAGACTGCTGTATTAACATACCCGTGCTCTGTCAGCTGAGAGAGAGAAAGCAATCCATTTTGATTGAGTCCTTAATGAGGCCCCCAGCCAGGCTTTTAACTCACATTAGACCTCTAACTGTTTCTCTGTGTCATCCTCTTAATTTAGAAAAGCCATTTTGAAAATTAGATTACCATTAGTACCATCTGAACACTCTCTGTAAACACAAATGTTCTTCCAAAGTGAGGAATCTGACAACAGTTGTTAGAATTTCATTAGGGGCCACTGGGAGCACACTGTTGTTAGATCTCTGTGTCTCTTCAGGCGATATGGGCCACATCCGTCCATTCACAGTGGTGAGGTTTGGGTGCAGAGGGCATAGACTTCTCCAGGGTGAAATCAGGAGGAGTGGGAGATGTAAACATCATTCACTTAGCTGAGGAAAGGGACACACTAAAGAGCCATTAAGACATAAACATCTTTCTTGGGGTAAAATGGAGAGTTATTCTTGGTGGGTTGATGTTTATGTTTATCTGCACCAGTGTTAATCGTGCAAGTGATGATGTGTGCGCCTGCCAGAGGAGTGAGCCTGTTTCGTCTGTTCTTACAGAGTCTCTTGTGTAAAAGATAGTGAGGGTTTATGTCTGTTTGCAGAAAGTATAAATCTTTAAATCCAGAAATCAATAAGCATCTCTCTATGGTGGCAGTGCAGTTCTGCTGAATCTTGTGTATTCCTTTGAGGAGCTGTAAAACAGTCACAATACTTGGATATGATAACTCTAGGCTATAAATGTCTGTCAGCATTTATTGCATGTAATTTCCCTTCAAGAAAATGGAGCATATGTGCATCTATATGTCTCTATTCAACATTTTGCACTCCCATAGATGCAGTGAAGAATGTGGTGGTAAATTAAAAGGTAGAACTCCAGCTCTTGAACATCATAAGGCACACAAAAACAATATAAAAACATAAATTCTTCAAATCAAATTAACTGCTTCTATTTTTGAATAGAAAATATTTTTATGCAACTTCGAGGAGCATATAAATATACCCACATACACATTATTGATAACCATTTTCTAAAGCATAAGACCGTATTTTCAGTTTCCTGTTATTTTGCCAAGTCCCCTACGCTTTCAAAATCAAATGTTCAGGTGATACACCCACCTTAAAATTCAATGTTTCACCTGCTAACACGTNCTTTCAAAATCAAATGTTCAGGTGATACACCCACCTTAAAATTCAATGTTTCACCTGCTAACACGTATCTGAATGTAGAGGGGATGGTCGTTTTTAATTTCTTGGTGAAAGCCATCTTCTCCTAGGACTATTCCTTGGTGAAGACATATTTTCTTCCATGTGGCTCCATGCTGGACTGGCACCATAAAGTTGCTTCGACAAAAAATTTAATAGACTAGAATCAGTCATGTTCATTGTGATGAATTACCTATCTCAAGCACCTTCAAGTTGTCTATAAGTTGATTTTAATAGCGTACTGGAATAAACTGAAACCAATGGCAGCCCAATATTTACTCCTCCAGTAGTATGTTTTGGGAAATGGTTGTCAGTAATGTAACATGTGCAGGTTGTATATATTGGGCTCAAACATGCAAAACCACCAGTGTGGTCTTTTATAACAACTTGGTTGTAATTGTTATACTTGATACTGTGACTTGATTGAATGCATTTCAGGCTGTTCAGATCAAGTTACTGCATTGCCTTTCGAAAATCAACTTTATTATTATCCTGAGGGACATTTATTTTTTAGCTTTAAACACAAAAACACACAATAGCATCCATAATTAACAATATGAAGAAATATTAAATCCAGCATGATAAAGACCATAAAATAGGCAGATCAGGCAAAAAAAAAAAAAAAAANAAAAAAAAAAAAAAAAAAGACAGCTTAGTTGAAATAGGGCATTAAAATACAGACCAAATATAATAAAATACATGACAGAGTAAATTGCTGTGGCAGTAAGGTTTACATGATTATTTTAGAAGATGAAGCATGAGGATATACCAGGCCACAGTACGATAGGCAAGTAATTTCAGCAATAACTAAATCCAGGTGGGTTTACTCATGTCTTGCTACATCATTAGATGCATCTTAGTGTGTGCTCCATCGTGCCTTTGTTGCATCAGTATGAGCAGCAGTGTGAGCGTTTGTGACGCTCAGTGGGAACAGTCAAGCTGGCTTTTCTCAGTGTATCTCTCTGCCAGCTCCTGTTCCGTTCCAGCACTCAGGAAACCTGTGCTCCAGCCGAGAGGGCCTGGCAGACAAGGCATAAGAGCTTGGGAGCAGGAGGGGCATAAAGAAAGAGAGAGAATGTGAGAGAGAGAGACATTGAGACAGTGTGTGTGTGAGAGAGGGAGACATGCAGAGCGAGACAAAAAATGAGACAGGGATGTGGGGTACCGTAGTGAGAGAGGTGAAGCAAAGGCAGTTACAGTATGATAAAGAGCCATGAAGAGAGGGGGGGGGGGGNGGGGGGGGATTTCATAGCTGACAGGGCAAGAAAGAGAAAGCTGAGAGGCAAGGAATGAAAAGAAAGGGTGACCGACTATGTGGACGAAAGGGCAACAAACAGAGAGGAGGGGAGGGAGGGAGCAGACAGAGGAGAAAGGTTTAGACATGGGGGTGAAATCAGGGGATTTGCAGGTGCAGCTTGAACAACCATTGACCTTAATGGTACATTAAATCCAGCTGTTGCTTATCCAGACTTTTCTTCAATCCCCCAAACACCTTCAACGGCGCTATACGCTGCACACAGCTCCTCGTTCCCACAAGGAGTGAGCATGGCAGTACACAGGGAATGAGAAAGAGAATGGACAGAGAGAAAGAGAGGAGATACTTGATCTTCGAGCGCAGAGAGAGGAGTGACTGGACATAATGAACAGAGAAGATAAGAGGCATAGATAAAACAGGAAAAGTGCTAATGGAGAGCTGTGTTGACTCTATCTCTCTGGTTATGTCAATATTAGTAGAGTGAAAGGTCCAGATAAGACTTTGTACTATTAAAGAGCAAAACAGGGATCAAGATATGGCTAGATAATAATTGTATAATTGTGTAATGTGTGTGTGTGTGTGTGTGTGTGAGTGTGTGTGTGTGAGAGAGAGAGAGAGAGAGAGAGAGAGACTGTGAAAATACTGTTTAAGATAACAATAGAGCTTAGGCTCAAAAACAGGAACCCTCTGTTTCCTGCACTGGAGACCCCGTGTGTGTTATATTGTCATGAGATGTGTGAGTGTGTGTGCATGTGTGTGTGTGTGTGTGTGTGTGAATAGATATGTTACGCAAAGGAAAGAGTGATTAAAAGTGCGTCACCCTATCCAGGTTCCAGGAATGCAGCCATTGGAGGATGAGAAGATACTTTTTGGGGGGCCCCAGGCAAAAGGAAGCTGTCTAAACAAAATCAAGCTAGATCTTGTGAGTCTTGTACAAAAGTCTGGAAAGAATCGATTCAGAACTAAATTGAGCTCAGCAGCTGAAATATGGACCAATCAGAAAACTATCAGGAGTGGTTTAAACGATAAGGCAAGTATTGTCTGTGGAGCCAAAGTCTGATTTTGCTTTTATCTCCATACAATAAGAACTACAGTGTTGTCAAAAACTATTAAACTCATATTTTAAAACATTACACCATGGTGATCTGTAAATACCGATCTTGTCCTCTAAGTGATGACATCATGTGCTAACTCTCAAAATCCTTAAACTCTATCAAAATAAGATTAAACTTGACATTATATCATCAATATAAACTTTTTTAAAAGCCTTTGTAATAATTAACAACAGTGATTCCACAGTATTTTTTATATTGTTTCCATATTGTATTATAGTCCATATTGTTCCACTTTGATATTTGGAAGTTGTGCATTCATACAATTACATTAAAACGTTAATTATGCTCAGATTAAGGCATTAAATCCTTTTTTTTTTTTTTTTTA
>VXCM01000029.1:0-32658 GCA_014773175.1 Lucifuga dentata | reverse complement strand
CCCCCCCCCCCCCCCCCAGTTGAGAAACTGATTACAAAATGCATCATGTATATTCGGTGAACTACAGAATCCCATTAAATCCATCCATGTATATGTTTTATTTGCATAATTGCCTCAATCGGAGTACAGACACATAATCAGACTACAGGGTACATGTAAACATACTGGGTGAACAAGAGCAATATCGCAATTGTATGGCAAACTTGAAATTTGCTGATTAAAAAATACCACAGTGGGTGACTGTGGGGCTCAGAAGAGACAGATGAGATGCCCACATATCAACTCAGATGCATCACAGTGGGGAGCCCGTTGATACTGCCTGTCCTGAATTCCTAGCAGGACTCCTGAATGTTTCTACATTGATAAGCAGGCTGTTCATAAATATCCTTGAGCCAAGATCATTTAGCAACAGCAAGTGTCTGTATTAAATTGTTGAGATAATGGCGGTGAGACCCCTGCACTACTTAGGGCCTATTTAATGAAGTCTAAGGCTACTCAAGTGGGTGTAAGGTCAGAGTGTGGTCAAGCGTGACCAGTCTGAACCATGTGAGAATGGCACTTGTTATGCCCTAGGTGCCCTGTGTAAAGACACACACCTGTTTCAGCTGCTGCTGTGATGGCCGCGATGAAACAGTGAAGGAATGTGCCCACCACAACCACCCCCTATGCTCCACCCCCTACCCCCTCCACACTCTCCATGCTGTCCTAATGAATCTCATCACATGGCCTGTGTTTGTCTCACTGCTGCTGTCTTTTGACCTTTATAAGACATTGTTACTGATTATCTTCATGGGTTGTGTAATTCTGTCCCATAACCCTCCCCCCCCATCACCACCACCACACCCACAACACACAGTGTGTATGACTGATCAAATGCTTCTTGTCAGTGTAATGACCATTAACAAAGAACAACGGACATAAGCCTGATGATTCTCCCTCCTGCCTCCGTGTATCCTCTCCTCGCTTCATAAGAGCGCATTGTCCTTTAGCATTACCATTATTGACAGTGGAACTAATTGGCACATGGTTATGAAAGTTCCCCCTGGGCTATTTTAAATTGGTCTGCACAATTTCCTTCACATCAGATAGGTTAGGCCATGCACAGGACGAGAGGAGGTATTGATTATACATGGTGAATGCGGGTCAGTGTATTGTACCCAGCGAGGGGCTGATGATGTAGGCTTGCAAGTCTAGACTACAATAAACTGACCTCATCTTCTTTACATAATGGATGATAATGGAAGAAGGAGGAGGAACAAGAACTCCATCTGCATGTCTTGTCTGATTACTGTATTATTTTCCTTTGATAAATCTCATCCTTCACACTGGTCTTAGGAAGTTGTATACCTATAGTATGTATAAAGCTATAGGTTAAGGTGGTGCCTGTGTGCATTCAGGTATACATCAGAGATTATCTGTAACACATGCCATCATTGCATTGATGTTACTGGAGAGGAACTAAGGTCTCAATTCATTGCACCTATATAATTAGGGGCTTTGGAGTAACTGGGACATGCCTTACAAACCCAAACATGCAGCAACAACATGGAATTATGGGCAAAAACTCATTAAGTCCAGTAGATAAATGTGAGCATCACTGACTGCATATAAGACATTGCCTTTGGTCTCTCATTATGTAGCCAATGTCCTTTCTTGTTCCACCAGACTAGGTTTGGTATTCAGGGCAGAAGACATGTTTACTAGGGCAGAAGACATGTTTGCTAGGTCAGGCAAATCACGTGGATTCAGTCATCTAGCACACATCAATATGCTGTCTATACATCCTGGAAACTAATCACAGGGTGTTTTGCAATGAGACAACAAAATCCAATTATTGCACAGTGCCACAATAACATCTCTTCAGAGGTGCATACATTTATTTATTTCACAAATACAACACCATTTATCATAGTTTGTGAAGTTGAAACGTGCTATACATCAGCTCATAAAGATTTGCTGTTTATTTATTACTGTTGTTGTCACTGACTTTGACTTTATATTGAAAATGCAAAAGGTCAAGGGCACAAGGATTATGGATTTGTGATGGGCAGTAGGTAATACCCTGAAAGCTGATTGTGGCTGCCTCAGGTAGGCGCGTCTGTCTGTCATTGCCCATAAATGAAGTTGATTAGGGGAGACTATTGGCCTGTTGACCAGTCTGTCTCCTGCTCTGGACACTAGCCATATTGTTCCCGTCCTCACTTCTCTCCCCAATGCTTGACCTTTTAGAAATCTGACCCTGATACTCCCCGCTGCTCCCTCAGGCACCTGCCAACCTTTCACCCCTTCAATGGATGAGCATCTGGAAGGTGAGGAGGGATAGAGGAAAAGGCCAGGGTGGGCTGTTGACATGGTAACTGATAGGAATAGAAGTCTTCAGACTTCAGAGAGACTGTCGAACTGTTTTTCTTTTTTCCCCAGATCAAATACTTCAAATCCCAATTTCCCCTCCTCCACTTTACTTTGCGTATCTCCATTGATATGTCATCACGTCTGTTTGTTTTTCTTTCTTTCTTTCTTTCTTTCTTTCTTTCTTTCTTTCTTTCTTTCTTTCTTTCTTTCTTCACATGTCAGGCCATGATGTATGCACAGCTGGTCTTGACAGAGCTGTCCAGGAAACGTGTGGTTTACGGATCCCTTGTTGACATTCTGATTTGACTTGCCTTTCTCTTTTTGGGGAATCTGGAATTTTAACTGTGCAGGGCCTGCAAAGGTCCAACTCAGCGTGTTTGACCAAGGTGGAAAACCACTCAGATATGCAGCAGCCTGTCTGCTTGACTGACTTACTATATAGCCATGTGACACTTTTCATGAAGCTCAGTGAGAACATGCAATGGTCCCACTCGCTTTCTGTGTTACTGCGGATACTGTATCATTAGTTCTAATGCTATTCCACACCTAAGCTTTATGGAAGCAATAACATCCTAGATATAAGAAGTTACAGGCACAGTGTAAAGATATATTTCTGAAGTTATTCCAGCCTTAAAGTTACACCCTTGAGGCCAAAGATTGTATAGTTTGAATGTGGCTGGATTTTAATGATTGAAACAAGTGACCTGTTCCTCTGCCTTCACAGTGAAATAATTTTTAAAGCATGATATCCACATTCTTGGACTGAGCCTGTAAATAATGTTCACACTTGATGTCATAGGGCAAACCAATTATTCAAAGTCTCATTTTTGCCCTTCATGTAGTTTGATTTATGCAATTAATTGCATTGTGTAGTACACATTGCATCATTCAACAGAGGTAACAAAGTGCAGTACACAAATCCAGTGCAGGAGGATATGCCACTGGGGTTTAAAGTTAAAGTGAATTAGCCCTGTGCCTTCTCTCACGATTGCAGTGCCGTCGGTTACAGTATGTGGCCATATGGGCTCAGTCTAGCATTACTGTCATCCTTCATTTATTATAGTGAGGGAAGATGACCCTGCTATGCCCCCTCAAATCCTCTTAGCCAACATTTAGCTGATTGATTTTTTCCTTCTACCTCTATTCAGATTATCAATGTGATAAAAGCAGGAAGTGGTATATTATTAATGGTATTCAGTCTTGTGGGTGGATGGATGGATGAGAGAGAGGAAAACTAAATGTTTCAGCAGTGGCCACGTCTGGAGGAATAATATCAAGGCGGTATTATTAAATTTATAGGTTGAGCAAACTGAATAAAAGAAAAGAAAATTGTGAATGTTATTCAATCCCACTGGGCAATAATCTGTTACATATGAAGGAAAAAGTAGATTATCAGTGAAATTAGACCTGTCACCTAATGTGATTTTAATGTATAGTTTGAGTTTATGAAGATGGTCTCCAATCAAATGTGAATTCCTGTTGGATGAAATGTATGTGGTGATCTTCGAACATAGCCTGAGCCACTAAACACATTATAGTCTTGTGTCTTTTTATTTTACTGCCTACCTTCTTAAACTTGCAGACTCCATTACATCATGGGGTTTTTAACCCAACAAAAACAGTTTAAGCAGGTTCCCCATAAACAGGGCATTCCACTAAAGACTAGAGATACCACATAGTGAGCTCAACAAATAAATCAGGCCTTTTGCACGTGTGGTTTAACTTCATATTATTTAAGACAGTTGGTTTAGAGGATTCCAACAGACTGCTCTGTGCATTGTGTGTTCTCCAGATGGCACAGCACACTGTCTCTGACAGATTGTATAGAGCTTTGAGACCCTTCATAAATTCAGATGATTCCCTGCCCCCATTCTTCCCTCTGATATATGTTAAATGATGATCATGGAGATTATGTATTAGTAATTCCTACCAGGTCTTTAAAAGAATGCCCATGCTGTGCGCTTAATACTCAGTGGAAGGATTATGTAGAACCCTACATGTGGTGTTGTGGCTGCATACCTCCAGTCAGACTAAACCCAATCTGTTACAGATTTAGACCAAAGAAGAGGGGTGCAGGAGGGCTATACTTTATTCATGCCTTACAGTACATTCCTCTTCTTCTATATCTTGGGAGATCAGAGCTAAACCTCCCAATGGAGGAAGTATTTTTATCTGTGTGTACTAGGACGTGTAAAAGAACCTTGTCTTGTGTCAAGCTATGGACTTTTTTTTCTCAATTTTCCCTTTTCTACATTTTTATTTTCCCTTTGTGGTTGAGGCAAACCTAAATCTCCCTACAGTTTGAATATGGGTCCAATTAAACACATATGTGGATTTTCATATTGAAGCTCATAAAAGGTAAACTTTAGCGATTTACATTACATTTACATAAGGAATGATAAGTGCCTGCATATGTGAGGTGTTAATATCTTTATCAAAAGCAGATGGTGATCATTATTCATTATTCTCACTCAAGATGTTTCATTTAGCAAGGATATGGTTGTGTCTATTAGGCAAAGCCAGTGACTTTTGCAGGTACATATGCACTGTATTTTAGGGCAAACTTCAGTGTTCAATCTATATTCTACTTTTAATTGTGGCTTACCAACAGAAGCATCCTTTGATTTAAAAAAAAAAAAAAAAANTTTTTTTTTTTTTTTTAACATGTAAGGGTTTGTTCCAGTGATTTATTGTTTTGTAGCTGTCGGTGAATGTGATGAAGGAAAGTGACAATTCCAAGTCAAATCTTGTACAAGGGTATATGGAAATCTCTTTTGTGAGCAATTCTAATGCTTATTTGCATTAACAACAGTTATACAGCACTTTTTGAAACAAAGCACAAAACAGTAAAGAAGGAAATATAACAAATAAGAAAAAGCAATGAATAGTACAATAAAGAGGGAAACATAAAAATAAAAAAGCATATGAAAGACATTTAATAAAGGATCCATAATAGAAAAGGAATCACAAAAGCAAATCTTTAAAGATGAGTTTTATGAGGTGATTTGGAAGATACTAATTTATCTATCCTAAACTTCCGTTATATTGCATAACGAGCACACAAAAATCTCACAAAGCAACATGCTAAAAGAAGGATTCTTTGTAACCAAAATAGATCTAATTATTATTTTATTTTATTTTATTTTAAATATATAGTTGAGCATTGTGTGTGTTGGATGAGATTCTGGGGTTCTGCTATGTCTTGCTGCACCCTGGTGGTGAATCTAGGTATTGATCCTCTCTCACAGTGACTACGGAAAAGCTGGTTGAAGCAGATTGAACAAAATCACCAAAAGGAAGCACCATAATTTAATACAATTTGCATTTATTTTGTGTTTATTAAGCAATTTTCATTTGCAAGCATTCTGCCAGCAGGTGAAGTTTAAATCATATGAAGCACTGCTCGTTAACTTACAATCAAGCAAGTACAAAAAAAAGTGAGAAAACATTTTTTATCATCAGCCAGCAAAGCCATGTGGTTATCACTCATGCCGTACACACACACACACACACATCAGATCACACACATCTGTATGTGAGACACAAAACAGCAATGCACAAACAGAAATGTTGAAACCAGTGATTAGAAGTGCAGCAGAGGTATAATTGGAGCCTCTAATTACAGTATTGCCTCATTGGTCCTTCCTACCTCTAATTTACCACTCAATCACATTTACATCCCAGGAAATAATTGGTTTGGATCATAATGGGTGAATAATGAAAGTATTCACTAAGAATAACAAAATTTAAACAACTGTGTAGTGGAACACAGTGTCATAGATGCAATACAATGCTTGAGGCCTTGTTAAGTCACATAATGTCCATATCTTTAAAAACTAAATAAAGTCAAGCATTTAAGCATGAAGGACATGACAGGACAGACTAAATGATTCTACAGGAAGGATGACATTGTGTTGTGCTGTAATCTACAATAGCTTTATAAATGTATGCAATATAGTCTGGCTACAAGCATCAAAGATCTAATTACATAGTATGTTCTGGATATATACCAGACACTACTTAAGCAATATTCTTGCAAAAATGCATGTAACAAAAAAATGTAAGAAACTTAATTACATTGCATATTCTTTGCTATAGAAACATTTTTCCTATATAAAGAAAATTAAATACAAAACAAAATCGCTGAGGTGTCTAACTTTTCGCTCTAGCTGAGTAAATACTTCACAATTACATTTTACATTCCAAATAACATATAACCTCAGATCACTTTTCAGTTATTATTCAAATTAGTGACACGGGGTTGGATGGTCACCCTTCTGACCGGAGTCTGATCTGCATTGCGATTGGCCACCAGCTCTTGCAGCTGCAGCGCTCCTCCACCAATGAAACAGAAAGCTGGGCACACAGGGCCGGAGCAATCTATATGCCCTTCCCAGAGAGGTCGCAGAGAATGAGCATCATAAAAGGTGACGCGGCCCTTCTCATAATCAAGGCACACACCAAGCCGAGGTGGCAGTGGGTAGGTAAGGCCCGTGGGTGAGGATGGACCATTGTTGNCACACACCAAGCCGAGGTGGCAGTGGGTAGGTAAGGCCCGTGGGTGAGGATGGACCATTGTTGGTGATGGGATCTCGGATCCCATTGCCATGCTTATGGTGGTGGTAGCTGTGCTGGGGCAGGTAGATTTTGCCCATTCCCATAGTGAGGAAGCAGAATGGTGGAACAGAGTCCAGTGCATCCTCTGCTCCACTGTCATGACCACTGTCTGGGTCATAGCTAGAGACAGAAGAACCAGGATCAGAACTGCTGTAAATGGTTCATTTCCTTTGTTTCTTAGACTTACTACTCTGTTTAATTTGTATTTCATACACTTGCTACTCACCGGGGACTGGCCATGTCTTGTGGAAGGTGAAACCATTCCTGAAGTTTGGATTCCAGACCCACTCCCACCTGTTCAATAGAGGAAAAAACGAAAATGAATTGTCAAAGGTCTTCCTTTTATTAAGGCTTACTTTTGCTTGGTTGTGAATATCTCATAGTGGTAACACAGTAGTAGTAAGCCTGGTGAGCAGTTTGCACTAATAATATGTAGTATTCTGTACGTTTTATAAATATGTAGAATGTACTAAATCAGCATTGGAAGGTGTTTTAGAATAAGAAAAGAGTGAGATGGAAAACAGTTAAAATAAAAAAAAAAAAAAAAAAAAAAAAAAGCACAATAATGAAATTTGAGGATCCGGGATATGAAAGTACCAAGATTCGGACAGCTTTGACTTGCCTTCACAAGGTAAGACCCAGGTTCCACTGAGCATGCCCAGTAGTGTCGTCCTTGTGTAATTGCCACATCCCCTACTAGGAGGTCCGAGGTCAGGTGACAGGAAGTGAGGGCATGGTCAGCAGCTTGCAGCAGAGACAGACCAGGGACGCTACGGGCACAGCGCTGCTCCTTACTGACCACTAGCCGGTCGGCATGGAGGCCCCAGCGAGAGTCCAGGTAGAAGTTCAGCACTTAAATGAGAGATGGAGGAAAACAGCACAGAAAAGTCCAGAGAGCAAAGACAGGAGGGGAAGGGAAGGGAGTGTAGAGGTAAGATAGTCAAAAATGACATATAGAGGGTCTTAGATGTGACAAGAGGAGTTTGGGTTGAAAAGTAAGAGAAGGAAAGACAGCTGTGTAGATTTACAGAGAGAAAGCACCAAGGAAAATAGAAATAAGGAATAACAGGAGGATTTCTTCAATGGGACTCTAGATGGCATTGTTTCTACTGTGCCATGTTAGAGTCCTGACAACAGCAGTCTAAGTTCCATTCCAGCAAAATGTGAGTAGCTTAAAAATACAATGTAGCTCTGATGGGCACCAGACTTTCACCATTCTTCATTGCCCATTTAGTCAGTCCTCCCAAAAAAAAAAGCAGTATCATTTTCTTTTCCAAAGGTAATGGCGTATTTGAAACTTTAATGGCACTGCTTGCAGACCAAGTTGGAAAGGGGAAATTTTGGGCCACCATTGAACCAATGCCTAGAAGCCAGTTGCAGAAGAAATTTGCTTGATGGAAAGTTACTCTTGCTGTCGTTGGGACTAACATGTTACAAACAACAGTCATCTTGACTTCATTTGGGACTAGTTGTGGGAGAAAAACACAGACATGCACCTGTACTCATCAAAGAGAGGATAAATACTGGAAGAGATAAGGAATTTAACAATGATGACTTAGGGAACAAAATGCACAACAAGGTACTGAAAAGAAGCTCTGGCAGAGGGAACCGCCTTCTTGCAGAGGAAATACAATTTACAGAGGGAATGTAGGTGATAGCAGGAGGGACAAACAGACTACAGGGGCACAAGGAATTCACCAGGCCTCAACTCAACAGCTAAAAACCAAGTCCCAGCCATATTGTTAAGTCTCGCGTCTTAACAAACTGCAAACCTCATCAGCACTTGGCCAGACTTCATTATGGGAGGTACAATGAGAATAGAGGGGTGAGTAAATGGGGTGGAAGAACAGAGGAGTGCATGGGATGAGCAGAGAGAGAGAGAGGAGAAAAGATAATGATGTGCTACGGGGTAAAGAGGAGTGGTCAACAGAAATGCATGCACTTCTTACGTTTGTTAGGAGGCATGTAGCTTGGCAGCGTGGTGGTACCAAAGGAGAGAATGGCAAGTATAAGGCTGTGGTGTGACAGTAATATATGAGACAAACATGGGGAAAGATGGTGTGAACGAAATGTGGAGAAAGAGATGAAAAATAACAACAAAAAAAAAAAAAANAAAAAAAAAAAAAAAGATGGGAGTGGGCAGAAAAAAGAGAATGAATTAAGTGTTATACCATGATAATCATACTAATGTTTAGGTGAGTAATAAATAATAAGGTGTAAAGAGATGTATGATCCTGAATGACAGCATGTGTAGCATGCCTGTGTACATATAATGGGATATTTTTTGGATATTTATTTTTTGGTAGCTTAGTAAACTTGTCATTCAGACAAGTGGTTGTGCATCATAAACATGCTACATGTTCACTGACTTGTTTTTTGTATGTCTTTTGAAGTATGGAGGGGCATTTAGGGTCTTTCAGGTTCTTTTTTGCAGAGCCCCCAATGCAAATTTTTGTCTTCACTATTTCTGATTACTTCCCCTGGCTGTAACTCGTCCAAATATTAAATGGTTGGTGTCACCGGCTGAGCTCTGCCTGCTGGCTCCTCAGTGGTGACTCAACCATCCATGTGATAGTTGGACCACTTACAGTCAGTGAGAGCCATCAGAAGTAGAAAGGACAAAAGAAAGTTCTTAAGGACTACACTGTCCCCTGTGTTCACCAGCCAGTTCTTACATCTTTTCTCCTTTGCATATTGTTGGTAAATATCAAACTGGCAGATTTACATCCTGTAAGTCATAAATATTGATCAATGCTTGCTTGATTTTCCACATTAAGTTTGTAGAGCTCCAAAACCAAAATCACAAGTAGCATCTTACCAAGCCAGTTTTCCATTTTTATTTACACCTCTTTGTGTGGGTGCAGTTTCCCTGTGGCAAAGATAAATTCTCTCAGCTTATCCACTAATAATGATGACAGAAAAAGTGCTATCAGTGTATTTTCTCACCTGGTGCAGGTGGAGTGTGTAGGTACACCTCCTCGCTGTACTCTCCATACCCCGCCTTGTTGCAGCCTCTCACACGCAGCACGTACACGCTGTCCATCTCCAATCTGTCAATCACAGCACTGGTCCCGCTCACTTCATCCAATCGCTGCCAGCCCCAGCGGGCAGCAGCCAATCCTCCTCTTATCCCCCCCCCTCTAGATGCTCCTCCTGGTACCACGCCCCGGCGGCGATACTCAACGGAGAAGTGCCAGGCGGGTGCAGAGTCCTGGGGCAGTCTCCAGCACAGGAAGAGCTGGTCGTAGGCCAGGGTCCGCTGGGTGTCAATCACTGGAGCCAGGGGAGCTGTGACAGCATGAATGTGTGGTATAATATACTTTAAGGTTAAGGTTTGACTTTTTTCACTCCCACTGTCTTTTCTTTCTTATTAAGTCTTTTCTTCATTCACTCCTTCTCTTCTTTAACTGATCTGAAATCCTAAAAATCCCCAAAGAACAGTTTGATTTTACTTCTAATACCTGTTTACTTCCAACATACCAAAAGTCAATCAAAGATAAGTCATTCCAAATGAGAATTAACATTACCAGTAATATTACTGATATGGGGGTGATTTTTTTTTTTTNTTTTTTTTTTTTTTTTTTTTTTGAGTAGTTTAGTACACATTTCAGCCCTGGGAGTCACCAAGAAGCACCTGTCTTCTCCCCCTTTCTTTTTTATTCTCCATCCCTGTCTTCTTCTTCTTCTTCCCTTCTATTTTTCCATTACTTTCAACTGTTTTTTTGTTTGTTTTTTTTGCCCTTCTCACCCTGGATGAAGTTCAGCTCTGTGAGGAATTTGAGTTCTTTGGAGACGTCCAGCTGGAAGTGTCTAAAGGATGGATCAGCAGCCAGAGAGAAATGCTGTAGATTCTCAATTGCTTTACTAAACCTAGTTCGGAGAAAAGAGAGAGGAATGTTTAGGAAAGAGGAGGATGGTTGTCTACATGAAGCTTTCTGTATCGGAAGTTTTAGCAAATCGTCCTTGTCATTGACTTCCACCAAATACCAAAAGCAAAACAAGTCATCACTCTTATTAAGTCTACTTACACCATCTTGTGGCCATTTAGTTGTACAATGCAGAGCGCGCAATAACTTACTGGGTAGCAATTTTCTACTATTGTAAGCTTTAAGTTTACATTAGAAACTGTTCACATAGCTTATCATATCTGTATCTATAAAATTAATTAAAAAAAATTAAACTTAAAGTAAAATTAACCTTAGAAATAAAAACATTTAATTTGGGATCCATTCAGCAAAAAAAAAAAAAAAAAAAAAGCAAAACCTGTTATGAGTCTGGCGAGAAGCCTGCACAAAGCAGGGTTGGTCTGTTTCCTTCAGCAGCTCTTGGGTGTATGCCATCAGCCCTGCATGCTCCATCAAGCTCCGTCTCTCTGCGACTTGGGCAGCCAACGCCTCACCTCGTTTCTGCCGTGCCACCTCCAGAGCCTGCGTGAGTGTCGCATGGCGCTCGGCCAGAGCAGCAGTCAGGTCCCTGATGCTCTGAGCCAGTTGCTCTCTGGCTGAAACACTGTTTACCTGGTGGTAAATAACACAAACAGATGAGTTCAGACGTGGAAGCAACAGGTACATAGTGCCCATCCAGCTGATGTTTGCTCATAAGTCCATTTTCATAATTGATGGTAAACATACATAAAAACAGTGATAACTAATTCAGAGAGTGCATACCTCCACCAAGGCCAAACAATCTTAAAAAAAAAAAAAACTGTCTTGCTGTAATAATATAGGTTTTTATAACTGCTATCATTTAAATTCATTCTGTGCATTTGACCCATCCTAACTATAGGTGCAGTGGGTAGCCATAGTGCAAACCCCAGGGACCAGCTCCAGGTCTACAGCCTGGTGCCGTGGCCAATGGCAATGGCACCAGGTGTGTTAGGTTAATGGCAGGAACATTCACCTAACACACACATTTGATGGTGGAGAAAACCTACAACAAGGGGGAGATCATAAACCTCCTCACAGAAAGGACCAGGGCTTACAGAGGTTTCCCACTGTGTCCCCTTACCATCATAAAGAGAAAAAAAAAATGAATATAATTACATGAGATTTCACTGATTATTTGTCATAAGAAGCAGTAGTTTTAAACATTTTTTCAAATCTGGACAAAATTTCACTTACTGATAGTCTAACATGGAATAATTGCAGATTTGATGCTTAGCTGTACTGTTTGATTTGTTAATGGGTGTATCAGCCTGTATTTGCACAAGTAATGCCAATATACACCAAGAAACAAAAGAAAGAATGTGTGGACAAAAACAGATTCACACATGGTAAAGCAAACAGAAACTCTGTGGCTGTTAAATTAACTGTACAAAGTAACTAGTTGAAACCTGTTCTGTGTTTTTTTTGTGTTGTGACACACTGAACAGGTTTTGTTAAACCTTCAAACCAACAATGATCCTTCTGACTGTTACTGCGTTTGCCGTAAGGTTTCTGTCAAACCTTTTTGCTCATTTTCAGTAATAATAAGTGAGATTACATTTTTAGCTGTGAAGTTATTTCCTGGCAGTCACCTCAGTCTGAGTGATCGCACTCTCCAGCTGAGTAATCTGAGCCAGAACAGTCTTCTGATTCGACAGAATATAGTTCATCTCCTTGGTAATCTTCTCCTGTCAAATAAACAACAACAACACAACAGATAAACAACAAATACAAACCAGATAAGCTTTATTATTACACACAAAGCATTACATTGTCTCTCATTACCTCATTAACTGTACTATACTACATAGTAATCTGCTGTGCCCCTCTAATAGTAATTAATGAAAGAAATACCTACTGTACAATAAACACAACACATTAATGTTGCCTTATAATTATCCTCATTTTATTTAAAAATTATTTAATTCCAAAATTAAGATACAGTATCTTCCTTATGCAATAATTTTAAAAGGATGTTGTTTTATGACTATCTTAATCAGTGAATAATAATCATAAAACACAGTTTTTTTTCCACAAATTCTATATAAAATGTACATTTGGGACTAGAAGCCTTCATGTCATTTATATGAGGACTGATTTCAATGCTGTGAGTTTGAATTTGGTGTTTCAGAACCATCCTATGACTAAAACCTTTCATCTTGCATACTTTTTTAGAAACCATAATGAAAGTAATATTAGAGTCCTAGAGTCCCACCTTCAGGGCTTGGTATGCTTGAGCCACTGGCAGGATTTTATGTCCAGTATGGATGCGACGCAGTTTGCAGAGCGGACACAGCAACCGCTGACAGGACCTACAGTAGAACTGTAGTTTCTCCTGGTCATGCTCCGGACAGGTCAGAACCTGAGGATGAGAGCCAAATTAAATCTAAACAAATTTATTTAAAGATTGTTTTACCTAGAGGTGTGACGGTAAAACAGTTAGGAATACAAGTAGGAGCACAAAGTGCTGTGGAGGCTGGGTGATAGTTGGTTAGCTGCTGAGGATGATGAGGTGAAAAGGGATCAAAAGAACAGCTGCAGCTGAATAAGCAACTATTTCAGCTATTGCTGGCACTTCTTCTGTGTAGAAATGTGTGGATGTGGGAGAGGATCTGGTGCAGTGGAGCATTAAAACAACAATCAATGAAAAGCAATTTTAAAAAACTACTTTGAAGCAGACTGGTAGCAATCGAAGATGATGCAAGTCACACTGCTCGGCAAAAAAAAAAAAAAAAAAAAAAAAAAAAAAATCGGATCTATGTTGTGAGCAAAAAAACAGTTACAAACAAAAATTACATTAATCTTGGTAAAACACAAACTGATTTTTAGACAATGCTAATACTACGTAGATATACAGTAGGTGTATTCATGTCTCACCTTTGGTCTGAAGTTGAGTGTGGGTTGGATATGTTCGTGCTGTGCCCTTGGCGTCCCCCATGGGTGGTAGAGCTTGAAACACTCATTACAGAAATTGGCCCTGCAGTCAGCACAGCCCTTTGTGGCCTCTAGAGCTTGAGGAGGTTTACAAAACTGGCACATTACAGCCACACTTCCCAGGCTCACTGTGTGTCTGTACCTGGTGGTGGGTGTGAGGGGGAAACAGTAAGGGCAGAAAGAGAAGAAAGATTGTTTGAGCTTTTAACTGACTAGTTGGTCCACTGAGAATATCATTCTGTAAAGAGTGACTTGGCCACAACTGCAGCATAGACAAAACACATAGAAGCATTGCATCCAAAAGTACAAAGCTAACCAAAGGACACTGAAAGGTCACATATAATTAGAGTACAAATGCGCACTAACAGGTTTAAGATAGATACTCGCTGCAGTGAACACCCATGCACTGTTGTTGCATTGGATGTGGCCCCATACATCAATAATTCTGTTTGTACAGTATGCACTGTTGCTGTCTTGGCCAGAGCAATCCAATAAAAAGATTTTTAAATCTCAGTTAGGCATTATTTGGTTAAATAAATTTATTGTTATAAACTCTGAAGAATCAAATTGCATTTTTGTTTGCATAGCTTTGGATTATTGGTTTATGGTGAGCATGTGTGTGTGTGTGTGTGTGTGTGAGTGTGTCAGTGTGTCCCTACCTCTCCACTATACGTTCTAATGTGAGGTTGCGTAGACAGTCGGCCAGACCCTTCTCCCCCAACTCCACATCACGGCCACAGGGAATACAAGGAAACATCATCAAAAGGGGTGGACCCTCCTTACGGCGTCTCCCTGGATATGTACCACATCCTGGAGACCAGGGGATACATGGGAGGATGTGTGGGTCAAGCAAACCAAGACAAAAAGCCAGTTATGAGCATAGGAAGACAGCAAAAGATGCTAAGTTCAAGAAAGAAGGCTTTAGAGAGGAGGGTTTAGCTATAACATGATAGGGATGATGATGTATGGGTTTCTGTCTTATTCTGTTCACTACATGTCATAATGTTATATAGTGCAACCACTAAACAGCCTCCACTACATAATGACATTTTTTGATGTGAGAAATGAAGACTTGTTCCAAACCTGCCCGTAGCACACGGTCTATGGGTCGCTGCTCAGCTTTAGGCGTGGGCCTGCGTGCTTGACGGGGAGAGCGGGTATTGGGTGTAGAGGCTGGGGAGTTGGGCTCAGGGGGAAGCTCTGGAGGCGGGTAGCCATTTGCCACTAAGACATCTGAGGCACACATGAGGCAGACGCTGTGCTGGCATGGCAGGACCACGGGCTGTTTCACTATGTGCTTACAGACAGGGCAATGCAGCTCGTGTTCCAAGCTCTTCATGTTGGACTATCAAAGATAAAGAAGTCATCTGTTATCATCTACAGACTGAACATAACTTCAGCTCTTGAAAAGATACAGGGTCAGTATTTAAATATCACAAGGCTTGAATTAGTTTGTATTATTAAACCTTCTATACAAATGTTGATTGTGCACAACAGGGCCATGTAAGCAATTAACCTTAAAAGGAAATGACATTCAAGTCAAACTTGAAGGCTTACCAAAGAGGAAGTATTCATTGGAGATAAAGATACTATACATAGACTAGATAAAGAGACTGTATATGAAAAACATTGGTTTTCATTGGTTAAAGTATGAAGACATTCAACATTGACAGAACAGAATGTGAAAAACTGTGTCAGAAGGCTGACATAAGGCACTGCTTTAGTTATATTATCAGCTTGTCAGCTTAGTGAGTGACCTCTCTGGTCAATGGATATGTGTTTTAATAAATCAAGACAGGTAAAACTATAACAGGTAAAACTATAACAATCTCCCATAACATTGCTGTATGTATTACATCTTTTTGTTTTATTATTCAGAAATGTAGACAAAGCATGTGCATGTTGATTATATGGGTCACTCATACTGTACCCAGTGGCCCATGTGTACCGAAATTCTCCATAAATCATCTTTGCTATAATGATCCTCTTCCTCAATCAAAATCAGACTCAATGTATTCACTTACTATAAAAGTTATGCAATATAAACAACTATCAGTGACCTTCATAGCAACAATAAGATACTAGCACGTCGCAGAATGTTATAAGCAGTGCAGAGTGACATTGTTAATCACAGTGGATTGTACACATCACACCCATGGGTGTGGTGGTCTGCCTAAAGAAGTTTCACCTCTCTTTCTTTGTATGGATAAACTGATATGTTTATTTTGTTTAACCAGTCCGAGCAATTTGAACATAACTGCTGTTCAAAGGCAAAATAATACAGAGAAGGACACAATGTCTGTAGGGACTTGTGACTAAATGGCCACCTTGGCACCTAGTCAAAGAGACTTGGTGAGAGACTCTTCTCAATTCTGTTAACTATACTTTCAAACAATTCCATCAACATTTGCATGTCTAATACACATATTTTTATTCATTTTAAGTATTACATTTGTCTCAGAGTGTGTTTGAGAATTTGAATGAGGCATTTTGATAGCTGGAGTGACCTGTTTTGCCCTCACGGGTGCCATTGACACACACACCTCACACTATAGCTGAAACTACTGACCCATACAACTGTTGCAGTGTCATTTGTTCACTGACAGGATGAGTTAACTTCAGTATCAGGGCAACACACATTGACTTTCTTTGCTGCAAAGGGGGGAATTTAGGATTTTGTTACTGATTTTTTTTTTNTTTTTTTTTTTTTTTTTATCTTTATTTATCAAGGGGCAGTTCGCATTGAACACTCTTTTTGCAGTAATGCCTCCTCACACACACATTCATGGAAGCTGCCCAGTAGAACCAGAAGCTCTCTGCAGGCCACTGAGCAGCTCCACTAGAGCAATTGGGGATTATGGACCTTGCTCAAAGGCACCTCAGTGGTGATAATGAGGGAGGGACAGGTGCTGCTTATTCACCTCCCCAACCCAGATTTCTCCTGCCAGCCAAGGATTGAACCAGTGCCTTTGGTCTCCTTTATCACTACTGCAGGACCAGGACTGCGTATGACATATGAATCATTGTCTAAATTACATTTTTTTTTTTCTTTTTTTTTAACCTAAAACCAATGATTCCACATGTTTGTACTGGGTAGAATCTTGCTAGCTGGAGAGGAAAATACTGCATACATAAAGACACACGTTTCCATCATATGGATTTGTACAAACGCACCCACGCAACTTCATTGATTCGCTTGAGCAGGAGGGAGAACTGCAGATTTCAGCAGTTAAATATAGAAATAAACACTCTAAGTTTTAAATCGGATCAAAGCAAATAATAAAGCCATGAAAGCCATTTTCCAAACTGTGAAAGAATGAAATAGGCAGGGACGAAAAACAAAACGTCCTGACCGACACTGAAGCATTCACTTTTATTAATAACGAATCAGACTAAACTACTTCCTCTCTAGGTCTGCCTCAGTCTCTCCATGTCATTCCCCAATGTCAACTCCGGCCTTCTCGCTTCATCTGGTAAATTAATCATCGCAATTTCAAACATGCAATCACATAACATGCTAAAGGGATACATTATTGGGCAGATGTTTTTTCCCTGTCGCAGATGGTTAATGCGCACCGCTGATGCTTAGAACGGCGTGGTGAAGGGCTACAGGCGTTGCGAAAGCGCATCCTTACCTTCACCTGGAATCTAGGCGCCATGACAGTGGATAAGTGCATATTTCCAGCATCGCAGAGCGGTGCTTGTGTTAAAGAGGGGAGGGGTGACGGAGAAACGCTACATCTTCGCCAGTGTGCCGGAAAAAGCTGCACCGTGGGGGCCGATCAATGATGCTGCACTCGGTCAGCGCTCTATATGCTGTATGTGGAGACCATCCCGACTCCATTATGACCAGTTATTCCATTTTCTGCAAATTACCGGTGTTGGGTTTTAGCATCCTCTCCGCACGTTTTCTTATTTGCCTCAGCAGCAAAGTGCGGTCTTGCTTCTCGTCTCCATGGAAACGACCATCCAGTGAGCCCAGAAAATAAACGTATCAGTTTATCATAGCATCATCCATCCCCGTGTGGTCCAAATTCAGCAAAATGGATCGAATAGAGCACCGTATCTTGTTCTTTTGCATATGAAAACTCCCTCAGTCTACCATCAAAGCCTAGAATTCTTTAATTCCAATTTTGAGCAGGCATTTTACCCATTTGGCTCTGGCGCAATGACAAAGGCTAGACATCACTCACATGACATGGAAATAGGTTACAGCAATTTTTTTTTTTTTTCTTTTTAAACGAGGGCTCCTCGACTTAAGGCTGTTGATCGTTTATATTTTATAAGCTACAGTCTCTATTCTATTTCAATAACCTAGACTGGAGATAACATAATCAGGTATCTCACAGAAAGGTCCGGGTAAAATATGTGAAACATGAAGATGTTTCCTTTCCAATGCTCCTTTTTTTTTTTTTTTTTTTTTAATAAAAGTAGGCCAGTTAACACAAAGAGATCACAATACGAACAGAAGCAGACCACGTATACTCACACTAATTCGAAGCAAAGCATCCATCGTTGATGTGGCCGTTTTCATATCAAGCTCTGCCATTTTAAGAATAGCTATTCCCTGCTGTCATCATCTGGAAATAAACGGCGATGTAACTAGACCATGGGTGATACGGTGCATATCAACACCTCAAACATGTGAAGCTTTGGCCTTTAAGATTCTGCTTCATGTCAGCAAATTCCGCGTTTGTTTCATCTTCAAAAGATCTTGATATTATACGCATGCAAAATGTCTGATTAACCTATTGTTTTCAGTGAGAAATTAAAAAAAAAAAGTCAAATTTTGATATAAACGCGAATGTGAATGTACACGCTAAAAGCTGACAGATGCCTGTAGCTTTCTTCCTCGCCCAGACACNCCCCCACGCTTCCCACCCGCACTGAATACCCTTGTGACGGCACACAGCAGCAAGTGATGCTGTAGAGGGCTAGACGATGCTCATTGTCAATGGAAGTAAGCATCATATCAGTTCTTCTGTTCAAAACAAACGTGCATGTCTCACCAGTCAAAGCCTATACATCAGTCGGATATACTGCAGTCGGCTGGGTTTCAGAATCCTCAAATAATGGCCAAATTGTCAAACCCATCCAGATTTTTTTTTAAATAAATTTAGGACTCACCACCACAAGTTCCATGGCAGAACAATTCCCTCCACACCCCTCATCCTCTCCCCTGAAGGGTCAGAAGTTTGTGATAAGGGGCAACTAACTATCAACAAATGGATGATCAACTGACTAAGAAAAGAATATCATTCACCATTCTGTGTCCATTGTCCTCCTCATCTTTATCATTATTGTTATTTGTATTTACATGCTCTTATCTTTGAGCATCATTTGGGTTGGAAGTACTCACCATTATTGTGGCTGCAAGTGCATGGCTGCAAGTTTGTTTCACTATAACATGGGATTGTCCTCTAACAGGTAGCATGAGCATCAGATGATGTGGTACAAAGAAGTCATGTTCTACTAAAAGTCATGGAGCTGGTCATTAATGGTAAACTGTTTTGTACTTGACAATGAAAGCAACTAGGGTTGAATTTGGCTTTTTTTTTTTTTTTTANTTTTTTTTTTTTTTTTTAAGTGAAGCAATGGTACAGTTCTGTGAATTAGTGAATTATAGGGAAATATCCTCAAAATGTAAGATAATGATAAATTGAAACAATTCATATAAACCCTCTTCTTTATAAACCTATAAAAAAAATGCAAGAAAGTAAAACTGGAACAAAACACAGCTTTATTGTTGTGACATTGCACAATTTAAGACAGATTAAACTGATTTCCGGTTGACTGTGTTTTACAAATTCAGGCTATTTGCAGTTCTGTCATGTGTGCGTCGTGTCTTCACTGACGATATGGCAGCGCATGATACATATGGCAACCAACTGCATATACTCTGGGAAGTCAACGAGTTTGTCTTCATCATAGTCCATAAGCTTGAACAGTTCCTCACAAACCTGCATTGATGACAAAAATAAACGATTCAGTTATTTCTTTGTTTTGCTTACAACAGCAAATATTTGTTTATCTTTTATTAAGCCAGAAAGTCTTCACTGACATACAATTTCTACTTTATCTTGTATTTTTCCAAACAAATACACGGATGAAATGTTTTTGTAAGTCTACAGTGTATAGAGTGCCCTGCAGAATTTCAAACTTTACATCTCCTGAAATACAAACTCAAGAAACAATCTATTTAGTGACCTTGTCAATATATAACAATATGTGTAGCACTAAGTCTATATCTTTGTCTCTGTCTTTGCAGTGTATGTGTAGTGTTAATAAGAGTTACAGATTACAGACATTCCACTCACCTGCTCACTAAAGTGAGGCATTTCTTCATTCAGCATCTTGATAAATTGGGATTTGCTTAGTTTTGCAGTTAGTCCAGAACCAGCATGTTTCTTAAATGTGCTGGCAATGTAGCAAATGGACTCTTCAAACTTAGTTTCTTCCATTTCTCAGTGTCACAATCTGAAGAGATAAAATAGAATATAATAAAAGCTGAAGAGATAAAATATGTACTTTAAATGTGTGTGTATATATATATAATGACTGAATTGAGCATAAAAAGTAAACAAAATACTGTTAATGTTTATCAATGTGAAACAAAATATATTAGACCTATTTATATATTTTCTCTTTAGGATTTTTTTTGTTTTCATATCTGGCAGCAGTTAAAACAGCAATGCTAAAACAAATAACTGTTATCTTGAACTGTTATTTTGAAATGTGTTTTTAAAAAAAACTTTTGGTAGCAGCAGTTGAACCTGCAGTTACCTATAATTCCTTAAAAAAAAAAAAAAAAAAAAAAGACTTGCTATGTCAGCAATTTTGTTGTGACTGCAAAACATAAAACAGAACAAGACATAAAACATAACAAGACATAAAGTTCTCAGAAAAACAAAGAGAAACCCCAAAGAAATGCAATGACTGGCAGCTGTGTGTTCCACCCTGTCCCTACCTCTGTGCTGAAGGTGAATCCACAAGATGTGGAGGAGACAGAATGTGAGGGTTTAAATAGAAGAGCAGCCAGAGGAGGAAAAAAAGAAAAAAGAAAAAAAAAAAAANAAAAAAAAAAAAAACACTATCACACCCTGGTATTGTAGCTATGTTGTTTTTCAAGTATTTGTGGTTGGCAAACATACCAGTAAATCTGTGAGAGCTCTTTCTACAACATTCATTTAATGATAGCTTTCAGGGAGTAGCCTAGCACAAGCACACTAACACAACTTTAATATGGACAAAAGACACCCAAATATTTGTTTAATATAGGAGATTAAATCTAAGGAATACAGTGCAAAGCTGTATGTAGTCTAACTATATGCATTTTATATAGACATATAATACATAGAGACATTTTATACCTGGATTTTAGCAGGTGGGCATTTATATACTTTATACAGATGCAAATTAATATTTTAAAGGCATTTTCATGCATACATAGCCATTCATCACATATTTATCATGTGCTAACATTGCCACCAAACCACCAGACTAACAGCAAGGCAAAATGCATCAAATGGACCAAACAAACAAAACCAAACATCATGTGAATATTTTTGGTCTGGAAGCAAACAGAATGGCCTTCTTATTCAAACACAACTTAGAAGTGTGATACAAAGGTTGAATTTCTAAAGATATACACATTGACAAACAAATTTAACATGTGTCACACTGTAATTTGGAAGTTGTGTAATGAATGTAAAGTGGGTTGGTTAGGCACTGAGCATACTGGAGCCAGTCTGCATTTACAGAGTAAAGACCACAGCATGGCATCACAGGAAGTCAGTACTGTTACTGTTCTAAATGTAGTTTTTCTACGCTGTCTGAATAGGTATTTCTAAATATGCATGTTTGTTGTTGCTTTTGTTCAGATTCAGATGTATGTTCTATATGGGGGCAGAGAAAGAAATGTTGAATTATATTAACCATATCCAGTATAACCACAGTCTCTAAGCCAACATTGATTGTCGGTCACTGATCTTGGCTTTAAAGGACCATACCATTCATTTTGCATATGCGAGCCTAATATATTCAATTTTCATACACGTTACGTTACTGACGACCATTTCTCAAAGGATAAAACCGTTATTTCAGCTTTCCTGATACTTTGCAAAGTCTCTTAATCTTTCAAAATCAAATATTCAAGCGATACATCCACCTTAAAAACTGATGTTTTGCCTGATAATAGTTACGCAGCGGCAGCCTTATGAAGTCATGGTCGTTTCAATTTTTCGATAAACGCAGGTCTTCTTTTGGAATATTCTCCGGTGGAGACATGCATTCACTCTGCCCTTTTTATTGCACTTAAAAGCTAAAATTACATAACTTAAAAAAAAAAAAAAAAAAAAAAAAAAAAAAAAAAAAAAAAACCCTGAATGTACGTCTTGTTCACGGTGATGGATTACCTATCCCAAGAACCTTTCAAGTATCAACAAGTTGATTTTAATAGCATACCAGAAATGAATTGAAACCAATGGTAGTCTGGAAGGCAGGATTTTTTTTTTTTTTTTTTTNTTTTTTTTTTTTTTTTTTTAATTCACCGGTCCAGTAGTATGCCTTGGGAAATGTCGTCTGTAACGTTACATGTATGAAAATTGAATACATTAGGCTCAAACATGCAAAATACGGTATGGTCCTTTAAATGCTTTAAACTGCATTACCAATAAAATCCACAAGAGGGTAGACATATCACATGATATGACATCGCACCTGCTATGTAAACTTAATGTTATCACCTCAAATCTATAACATGATGGTACAATGATGTATATGTTCATGCAAATAACATGAAAAGGAGTGCTGAAAATAGAATGTTCAGTTTTATAATCAGGCAACACAAAGTTTTAAAATCAGGAATTATTGTTGCCTTACTGTTTTCTACAATATTTTCTAATGATATATCTATTTAAATGAAAACAATTATAGATAGAAAATTTGACATTAACCACCATACACAATGCAAGTTCCTTATAGGAGGATTGAAAATGAAACCGTGTTGATCATTGTTAGTTTAGCCAAAATCTCATCAATTGATGGCATGTGTTATGAGTCACTCAGACACAGATTAGCTTTACTGTGTGTTTAGGGTAAATTTGGATGGAAATGAGCTTTTAGCTAAATCTGGCACAAAGCATCTCATCTCAATTTGAGATTAATGTTTTGTTTTTTTAATGGTCCCTGTTTAAATTAATTAATTAAAATAAAATGTATCTTCAGTGTGTGGTGAAATGCTTTGCTTTGCTCCCAAAATGTAAAAGAGATCAGCCTTGTTATACATTAAGTTCCACATCAATCAGTAACTGAATCAATAGCCCACACTATACATCACACAATTGTAAGGACTCAGGCAATATCTCGATAAAACAAATCTACTCATTTTGTGTTGCTCTCTGCTCAAAAGTATTTTTCTTGCATTATGGGGAGCTGTCATCCTGCCCTCTTTTACACTAGCATAGAATTACAAGAATCTTTTCCATATAGGGTTTTTCATTACTGTAGCTAAAATGATGAAAAATGGAACGTGGATTTTTGATTTGACTTGTAAATAATTAAAGACATTTCTTTATTCTCTCTGCTCCAGTCTTACAAATTAAAATCAGAATCTGTGCAACCAAACAATAATCTCCACAAAATCATTTTGCTACAGGGCGCATTTGGTCGGCCTGTTTAAAAATGATAATGATAGTTGTAATAAAACTTTATTGAACAGCAATACCATGAACAGCAAGAAGATTACAGCTGAACAGAGAATTAGAGGAAATCAAAACATAAGCAAAATAGATATATATATTTAAAAAAACATACAGATAAAACATGTAAACTCAGAGACTAAAAAAACATAAGTCTTGGGTCAATTCATGGTTGTTCACATGGATCAGAGTTTAAAAGCAACTGGATTTCTAAAATAAATGACATACTGGGGGATTTACAAAATTTACATTTGTGAATAAAATCTTGCCATTTAATGAAAAAGTTAGGAGTGAACTCAAAACAATTATTCTCATGTTGAAATATACAATTACAATTTCCATTTTATTGTCTTTTATTATATCTATACCTATACAGCTTTTAATAAACCTAAAAATATCAGAAAAAGTTCTCAACAAAAATTGTGTAGTGTTATAGTAAAAACAAGATTAATAACACATATTTTTGTGGATTACAGAAGGTGCAAAGATCTGCAATATCCAGATATTTAGCAATGAAAGATTTCTCAGGATAAATACAGTTCATTTGGTGAGCCTGTCACCACATTTCCGGTGCAGAGAGGAACACTTGAAGGAAACAGTTATCATCGCCCCCGTAATTACATAATGTATACTTTCATGGCTGCATCTGTGTTTACAGTAAAAACGATCCTATAATAGAAGTAAAGTTTATGGTTGTTTGTTTTGCTCTAAATTTCTAAAGTACTTTTATAACTCTAAAGTTATTACCTGTGATGAAATATGAAAGTTACTTCACGTCATGTTGGATTTATTGATTTCTGGTGAAACCGCCCATCAGATCCGTGTCCAGATCACAGCCTGACACACACACACACACACACACACACACACACACTAGGGCGGCGTCCTGTATAAAACCCCCGTTGCTCTTATTCCAACTTCTCCACGCTCCCACCTCTTTGCACACAGCTTTCAGCCTGCACGGTAAGAAATAACAGCTTTCTACTGATCCCGAGTAACTGGTATGGCTCTGTTTGTATGGTTTAGATTTTTTTTTCAACTCTTTAAGTCGAAGGTAAATATGTTTACAGGGAATGTATGTGTTTCATATCCGTCAATCAAAACTTCTCTGGTCTGTCAGCAGCTTGTTTTATGGAGATCATGTATCTTTCATAATAATTCCCTTTTGTGGCTTTTAAATTTAACTTTTACATATATTATCACTTTACCTTCACAAAAAACATTTTAACAGTTATCAAAAGGTCTGTTCAGTAATGCACTCACAAAAAAAATTCTACCAAACCTCTCCCCTAGCTCCCATACTTTAATGAAATGTATTATTAACAGAGGGGAGTCCACTGGTTCTGAAGGGTGTGGCTACATGTACAGTCATGTACTTTACAAATGTAAACTCTTGCTGCACTGAATTCCTCCATTTGGGGCTGGAGCACATTTTTTTTTCCTCATTCAGCTGAAGTTTTCCATTCCCTCTCACACAAATGACTCAACTTTTTCCACCCACTGCTTTCCTCCCAACTACTGTTGCAACTGTAGTGCAAAAACTCCACAGTATGTCAAGAATGGGTACAGGTTGTATGTTTTTTTATGTTTGTCTATTGAGTATTTCAGCCATTCTTTTCTCACTTATAGCTTTAAAGTTTTAACTTTATTTTTCTTGCTCAAGTTATTCATGAGTATTACTCATCAGTGGGTAGGGCATTGAAACACACACTGGGCTATAGTCCTCCTGCATTCCAATGACCAATCCTCTTTTGTAGGACAATGATTAGTACAGACATTAGATACAAGTTTAGCCACACGAATCCTCTAATGCAGCTAGGTCACATGGTATGAGGTGACAGATTGCTGATAATATCAATCAAATATTTGTTTCATGTGAGAGAGGATCAGTTTCTTAACGTTTGAACTCTGCCACGCCCCTTTAAATCCTTAGATAAGTTCATCAGGACAACCCAGTGTGCTTTGTTAAACATCAGTGACCAGATTTGAAATAAGTCTTTATCACATGATCAATGACCCAGATCTAATCATTCAAATACATCAGTGTCTGTATTTGAGCTTTACTTTGTTTCTCAGCCTAATCACAGACAGCAGCCATGCCTTCAGACCTGGAGACAGCAATGGAGACGCTGATCACAGTGTTCCACCGTTACGCTAAAGACGGCACACTCAGCCGGAAAGATCTCAGAGATTTGATGAACGTAGAGCTGTCTAACTTCCTAAAGGTATAAGGACCAAAGTGATTACCAAGGCCTGGGATTAAATAATCTGACAATGTGGTGAGATCATTTCATCCTGTTTCCAATACAAGTTAATTTTTTTAAAGAATTAGGGTCTCAGTATTGAAACAGATGATAATAACAAGGCAGATCTCTGCACAAGAAATGTGAAGATAAAGCGATTCTTAAAAAAACAATTTCATTTGTTCTGAAAAGGCGATGAAATTATCTCACCATACTGGCAGATTTTTCTACTTGTTTTAAGATAAGCCTTGTATAACTCGATAATAGACAAAAAAGGAGTTGTTAGGATGGAGATTTTTGTTGTCTCGCTGACATAAAATTACACAAATCATAGCCTGCGGAGATACAATTGTGTTACAACTTGTAACATTCAGTAAAACTTCTACAGTAAACATGTTAAAATCTTATACAAAAGAAAAGCATCAGTCATTAACTTTCATGACTTCTATCATAAAGGAGTATAATTTAAATTTCTTGTTTCCCTCTAACCAGTGTCAGAAGGACCCTGGCGCAGTGGACAAGATCATGAAGGATCTGGATGCAAATGGTGATGGCAAGGTGGACTTTGAGGAGTTTGTTTCTCTGGTTGTTGGACTTTCCATTGCTTGTGAGCAGTGCTATCAAATGCATTTGAAGAAGACTGGAAAAAAGTGAAAACAACAGAGGAAGACAAAGAAAAAACATTTCAATTTAGTAAAGATCGTACTGTCCAATAAACATTCTGAATAATTTCTAAATCTTCAAGAGTCAGTCCTTTAATTATATGTGTGTGTGTGTGTGTGTGTGTGTGTGTGTGTGCAAGCATTTTATCTCANAGTCCTTTAATTATATGTGTGTGTGTGTGTGTGTGTGTGTGTGTGTGTGCAAGCATTTTATCTCACATGAAAACAAACCCACCTCTGGTATTCCTCTTTGAGTTTGCATAGCTTTGTGTGTTCACTTGTGTTGGAATGGACAGAAAGCTCTACAAATCAGTGTCTTACCAGTGGGAGGCAAAATTAACAAAAATCCACTTTGGTTTGTTACTGTTAACTTCATGGTTGTATTAAATCTCAGTAAGTTTCATTCCATTGGGCTTGTGTAACAGATCACAGTGTACTTTGTTGGCAGCTGTTATGAATTAACTCCCACCTGTATTTTATGCTTCTCAAGGTGTAAAAGGGCAGAGGAACCGCTCCTTCTCTGTCTGATAAAGTCCTGCTTATCATAGCTGTGAGGAATCTGCAAAATGTTTCAGCCATGAACACACCCCTCTGTGAACTGATATTAACTCCCAGCACTCTGATTTTTTTTTCCCCCCCTGTGGTACATTGTCATCCTAAAGGAATACAACTGAACACAAATTGTGAAATTCTAACTCATTCTGATTATAACAATCAGGCAAGTCAACTCTGGGCAAATAAATGAGATAAAATGTGGAAGGGCTGAGTCACAAGACACAGCAGATCAGCAGACCACTGTTTTTTTTTTTTTTTTTTTTNCCCCCCCCCCCCCCCCCAACTGTGGGTGTGTCTCTCTCCCTTTAATAAAAAGTTACTTTTTGCCCTGTCTACTGCCTTCTAGGCCTCCTACCTTCTCAGAAAATCCCCACAAACCATACAGTCATGGTCTTAAATTGCTAGGTTTAAGGTTATATCCAAGGGTTAGGTTTAGTCATTTTTACTGAAGGAAGCAGAATTTGTTCTATCTGTGAGGAAGTACTTCCTCAAAGGCTAAACTCAAGACAAAGAAATCGCAAAGTCCATTTGAACCCTGTACACACCTCCTTGGGCAGGGCCTGACTTTGTGGCCTAACCATGTTACTGGTTACAGGGCAAACATGCAGTTGCTAGGTTACTGCAGCATGTGTGTGTGTGTTATTCAGTGTTCTGTTTACTCAACACCATGCCCATGTGGTGGGCGGGTTTAGAGCCAGGAATTCCTTCTTTGCTGAGCCTTTTTATGCACTTGATGTACGTTCTGGCAAAGGGAGAGAAACTTTTTACTTATACAGATACTGACTTTTTATCTTCATGTCTGTATACTACTTTGTAGAGACATGACATTGTTGATCATTGTGTTATGGCAAAGCTCTTACCTCAAAAAAAAAAAAAAANATATATATATATATATATATATATATACATACACACTATATATAAATATGTACACAGTTTATACTTAAATCATCCTGGATGCTGCCACACTTGTATGTACTCTCATCTCATTTTCTATGGCTGCATGTACTGGTGTAACTCAGACCTTTGCATGTAGGAATGCCTATTTTATCTCTTTTCTGCTGTTCTTACTGATAGAAACATTCACTAGCAGAAACAGGCCTCGCTTTCCTAGGACACACACAAGTGGATCTGGCTCTCTATGAATGATTTCATATGGTACATAGTAACACCACTGTTCTAAATGATCCAACAGTGAGAAACAACCTAAACTATCAGAGACACAGAGACAGATTCAGAGACACAGATTCATACTCAGAGACACACTATTTAACACAAAGAAATACTGAGGTACTTTGTTCTTTGGTTTGTGACACTGGGAGCCTTGTATTAACAGCTGGCCAGCTCATAGTGATAAGGGGACCCATTAATAAACAATACATGGGGCCCCATAACAGCAGGGACAACACTGGGTGCAGGAATACCAACCCAGTTAATGAAAAATACACAAAATATTCTTCCAGTCAAGGACAGGAAAGTACGGAGCCCGGGAGGTGTCAGGGAGAAAAAGAAGAAGTCGTTCGCACGAGTTATTAACTCGTTCCCACGAGTTACAAAGTCGTTCGCACGACTAAGTCGTGCGCATGAGTTACTTGACTGACAGTTCAGTGAACCGGAAGAACGTAATTTTACTGTCTTCAGAGTTGCTTCTTGCGCTGCTCAGAACGGAACAAGCTAACGGTGACGTACCTGTCAACACTCCCGTTTGCTCCGGGTTTCTCCTGTATTTTCCCCTCTCCCGCCGTCTCCCGTTTGGTAATTTTTCCCGTAAATCCTCTGTGTTTTGACAGTTATACAGAATCGTAATTGGTTCAATCAAGTTGTTTCGGTCATTCTGTGGCACACAAGTGAGGTGCGCTTGCCAGGGGACACCTGAAGCCAAGCGGAACCAAAGTTGATTGAAACAGTTTCTCGTAGGAGGAATAAACAAACATAATACAGTCATGCTAGCAAAGCTTTCGACGAGAGAATAAGATCGTGACGGGCTGGGGTGGGGTGTCATGTCCCAGAAAATCTCCCGTATTTCAATATTGACAGGAGTGCAAGTTGACACACGCATACTCACTGTGGATCGTTTGGATTCAGTAGAGTTTTATTTTCATCTTGGCCTCAAATATGCGAATATAGTTCGGTTTTTGGCTGTCAAACACCGCATTCTTATATCTTTGGTATCTCCGATACTACTTTTTCCGGTTCGCTGAAAGTAAGTCGGGCGCATGACTTAGTTAACTCGTGCGAACGACTTAGTAAGTTGTGTGAACGACTTTGTAACTCGTGGGAACGACTTTTTTTTTTTTTTTTTTTTTTTTNTTTTCTCTCCCTGACACCTCCCGGGCTCCGTAGGAAAGATTTGATGAAAAAATAAACTATTGTGTTTCCTGTGTTCTTCTGCTTGGCTACTACATGGCATAAGAGTGTAACCATACTCATAAGAATGGCCATGCGCATAAAAAATTATTACTGGCTCCAGATGTATTGCATGTGGTTTCATATGAATCACCACTGGATACAACACAAAATGTAGTTTCCATGGATACCATGTCCCTTATTTGTTGTTAGAAATGAGTAACATAAAATGGAGAAGGACTTGGAGAGGAAAATGTTTGACTAAAGTTTTCCAACTTGTACAAAAGGTCTGATTTATTTGAAATTATATATTGAATCATAAAAACATGATTGGTAGTGGCGTTGTCTAGAATGCTATTCGGACTTCTATTATAATAGGTGTTATTACAACCAAAAGAAATGGTTTGACCCCACCACAGAGGAATGACCAAAAGTCATATAATGGACTACACATGCACATACTGTACATATACACACACTCATAAACAAACTCATACAGTTGCTCCAGTGCAGATTTTGGTATGTCTCTGATTTTGTTTGAGGGTTCTGCATTCTCTGACTCACGAGCTCAGAGACATGACTGTGAGTCACCTCACCACAAAACCGCAGGAAGCAAGGATCCATTAACAACACAACAATCATCACTCAGTGACTCACTGAACCACATATATTGTTACCACATTGTAATTACATAAAAGTAACAGAAAAACAAAGAAAAATCTGTTATATATACAGGATACAAAAATGTCAATTGCAATCAATCAATCTGAATGTGACTGGATGGGAAAGCATGATACAAAACTGATTTTGCCAGACACTGCAGTAAATATCATTTTTGGTGATGCTCAAAATTTAAGGTAATTTGTTTCATTGATGCTTACAAATATGAACTCAAAGAGAGGGGTGAAAGTTGGATTGTGATACTCAAAGCCAAGGAAAGTATCTGGCTTTGCATTTGCTAAAAAATAAAAAAATAAAAAATCTACTGGTACGATTTGCGCTTTGAAAAGTTTAGTCTTTCTTTTCGGATGGAAAAGCAGCTCCAGCATTTGCTCTTGATAGATTGTTTTTTGTGTTCAGGTCCAGATTAAAGTGAAATACATGAATGTTAAGGACAATGAGGATAAGGGAAAAAATTAAAAAGCTGCAGATGCATATGACTCCACAATTCAAAAATGACTCAGATCACACACCCATCACTGAGGACTCCCTCCACCAGCTTACTAAATATGAATATTTAGGGAACAAGACATGAGAATAGCCTTTTTAGAATTTGGGGAAAACACTATGAAACCAACACTAAACATATCACTGCATTAAAAAGCCAATAAAAGCTGCTTTCTCCAGCTGTTATATGAACTGTAACATGGCTTCAATTACACTGTAGGAGTAACAAGAAGCAAAGCATCCAATTTTGTAATTTAGAAAAGGACTTTCTTAAATATACAGCACACTTCCATACTTTTTATTCAGTGTATGGCACACTGCAGTATTTATAGGCCTAGCTACAGGGCCAGTTTTAGCCAGCTATATTAGGGTGGGCTGGTAGAAATAATAGGTGGGCAAGTTGGAGCGGTAGGTAGCCCAACGGTTAGAAAAGTGGACTAGTAGCACAAAGGTATATGTACAGTGTATCAGTCATATATCCATTCCTTTATTTTTATCTATCTATCTATCTATCTATCTATCTATCTATCTATCTATCTATCTATCTATCTATCATATCAGTCTCCTGTTTCCCTTGGCAAAAATTCTAAAAAATTCATCCATGTTTAAGGTATTTGTTATCAATTTCTCATGGGTCAAGATCACCAAATTCCTCTTTCATGTAACATGGAGCAACGATAGGGGGTTAGGACTCGTGACAGTGTGGAGAAAGAACTCTCAGATGATGCTGAAGACACACCAACTACCAGGGCTGTTACATAAAATTTATGCAACACATGAAAAGCTTCCTTATTCTCATGTAGGTGTTTACACACAGTGGACTGGTCTGTTTCATTTGGACATTTCTTGACCAACATTAGTTTTGCAACAAAAATTTCATTTTTGAGTCTCGCGTCAGCTGCTGCAGCCTGAAGCAAGACTGGATATGGCTGTAATTAGGTCTACATTCTTGGAAAATCTGTTTTCCATTTCTGCAATGGCCCTGTCAAGGATTTTAGCAAGGATCTTTTCAGAGACGGGGTGATGGTGGAATCATCAGAATCTGTATGACCCACAGCTTAGAGCACAACACTTTCACCAAGGTGTTTCTTCAGTGTTCTCCTTCTGTTTGGAAGATGTGAATCATCCCCAGCAGGTGTCTGAGAAAACTCTGTCCAGAAATCATCTTTACAGATGTCTTTTCAGGACTCCAGTGATGCACCAACAACCTCACAAGCAGCACATATCCACAGACTGAGACTGTAGAATTGCATTCGCTGGTTTCAAGACACCAAGTATCCGCACTAGAAATTTGGACTACTGAATTTACACATAGTGAATCAGTCTCAAAATCATTAGAAATACACAAGATTAAGGTTTAAAACAGCCCTCTGAAACAATATGGCATCCTCTAACACAGTGATTCTCAAACTTAAGAATGCCACAACCCAATTTGAAATCTGAAAATGTTCTGCGGTCAAGCCAAACTTTTAATCACAATTTTAATTCATTTCGATTTTCTAATGATTTGTTTGTTGAGGTTGATTCTTCATTAACAGCTTTCCTTTTTCCACATATTCACCACCGCTTCATTTTAACTTTTTTGTGACAAAGATGAGGTATTCCGGTAATTACAATTCTCTGCCAATGACAAGATATAAGATATATATTCCACCACAGGCTTCAGTAGAGGGGTGCAGGGGTGCAGACCACACCGGGTGACACCATCTGAAATGGTGCACCAAAATGACTGTCTATAAAAATTTTGTGCAGTGTTGCAGCAGAATATCCCTGTATAGTTCGTTATAACAACAAATATTTATATTTATTTATATTGTGGTAATTAGTATGTATTTTACAAAGTTTGTTTCCATCAGTCTATTAATTGCTACTCTCTCTTTTAAATGAAAATATTTAGTCTTAAATATTTTATGGTAATTTAAAATTTAATTACAAAATTTAAAATTAAAAACTTCATTTATTTATTGTAAATTACCTTTTGTGGCCCAACTACAGTTCCTTCACAGCCCACCAGGGGGCCGCGTCCCACACTTTGGGAACCCCTACTCTATCACATCGCAAAAGTCACCTGTCAAGCACAGACACATCAGTAAATTGTTTAGGATTAATCTGCAATTAAAAACTAATTAACCAAATCAGCAGCAGCGACAGCACATTAAAA
>VXCM01000028.1:666051-703236 GCA_014773175.1 Lucifuga dentata | reverse complement strand
TTGGAGGAAAAAAAACTCAGCAACGTGAATCTTTCAAACACAACGCAGTGACACCGCTACATAAGCCATAGTCTTACATTTTTATGGAACCTTTATAAAAATAAAAACAAATAAAAATTTCCTTCAACAACAATATGCACAACTTCAAAACAATTGTATCGTTAATGAATAAAAGCAGGAACAGCAGACTACAAATGTGTGCTACATTGAGTCATGCGGCTGCAGTGAGTGCACAAACATTCCTCAACGTGAACATAAAGCCAAAAAGTAGATTGCTTTTGATCAGTTTTCCAAACTCCGTCACACTCTGGATTCAGGTTTAATAAATAAATATATAAGGTGTGCTAGACATGATCTTTTGATTCTATTTGAGTTTTATCAAGCCAAAATTGATCAAATTTCTGTTTTCAAGACTTTTGCCCAAATCTCAAGTTCCCATTTTTGTGACCTGACTGCAAGTCTGATGTAAGCTTAAATCTAAAGTTGACAGCTCTGGCATTTAGACTGTAATTGGATGTTCAGAAAATAATCCCTCTAACCAGAATTAGTATACTTTAATGCTTAATTCACATGATTAAAACATCAACCACGGATCAAGTTTGTTCTCTGTTGATAACTCACCACAGAGAGTATCTCCGTGACTGCACTGGAAGTCTGCTTCTGATAATGATGACATCCTGAAACACATTAAAAGCAACAAGAATTAATAAATTTAGATTTTAATATGTTACAAACATTATTTCATCCACGTCTCTTCCTTTCACCTACAATTGTGTAAAATATCCTTATTATCAAGACATTTCTTGTATTACCAAATTTTTGAATAATTTATTTTGAATCACAAATCCCTTTTAATTGAGGATAGTAGATGTATAAAAACAAACAGTAGATTAAGGGACAGTGATATGTTTGAAGCCCATTTTGAGTCTAATGCAGTTTCTCAGAACAGTAACATGACTCTTACAGGTAATGAGTATAAAGGTGTGTAGGCAGAGTGACACATGTAACTGAGACCAGGAACCTCAGTGTCTGATAGTGCCAAACCTTTCCTTGCTTCAAATGGGGGGGGAACCAAAAAAATTAAAAAAAAACACAGGAACTTCATTATCATCACTAATATTTTATTTCCTCCTCATTTGATCATTTGGTGACAGTAAATACTGACTATACATTTTCAGAGGCACTAAACCTTTTTGGACTAATACTTTCCTGCCACTTAAAGCACAGACTTGATATCATCCTCTTATGTGTGCCAGTAATTAGAGTTTAACCCATAGATCAATTAGATAAAACTGTATTACAGGCAGAGAAATGACACAGCAGTCTTCAACCACATGATCAACCTTTTACGTCAGCGCAAACATCTCTTAACCTGTCCATCAGCATTTTTTCACCTATTAAAGATGATCTTTCTACACACCCAAAGCGCAAACATATATGGCCAGATTACACTGACTCACTATCAAAAATCATGAACATAAAAAAAAAAATCATGACTGAAATAGAAGGCAAAAGGAATCATTTTACTTTACCAACAACCACAGTGACAAACATAAAGTGTACACAATCCTTACCTCCTACTTCAGTTGTATCAATTATATCCCAAAGAAACTCTTATATCTTGCTATTGCAGTCTCATATTTCAGTTGATCTTGCATCATTCATGCATCTTCCCAGTTTACTACGTTAAACAGCGCAGTGTTTTCCTGGTGAAGGTTTACTTGGTGCCAAACGGGTGTTCATTGTCTTGTTTTTCTCAGGTGATATTTGTAAGGCTCAGGGGATCACCGTGCTGCTGTTTGTCTAAGTTCCACCTTCAGTATTTTCTTAACTCCACCCTCTTCATCTGTACCACAACTCTCCTCTTCTGTTTACCGCCTTCCTTCTTCCTCCTTTCTTCTGTGTCTCCGTCTCTCACTCTAATTGGGGTGTGATGTAGCACACTGAATTCTGGGTTATAATGATCAGCATGCTTGCCCTGCCTGTTTAGGGTAGCTCTACCACCTTCTGTCAATTCCCCATCCACTGCAGCCGACACGTCAGCTTATTGTTGCGCTACATTTCATTTCTTTGTTTGGGAAAAACTGGTCCTACTGCTTTATCGTTGTCATTTTTAGCCCTCAACCTTTTGTTTAGGGCAGTAGCTTTGGAGCTCGTATGACAGGTTTTGTTTTTTTTTTTTTTNTTTTTTTTTTTTTTGTACATCTGTGGAACATTTAATGAGGCATGGGGAATGGAATGCTTTTTTACACACATAAAATGTAATAAAAATAGATATCCTGTTAACACTGACAATGCATTTTCATTACAATTTTATTATTATAAGTATTATTATGACATTCTCCTCATAACTAATAACATAATGCCTCTTCTTATTTGTTAATGTGAGCTGCTGTTAAAAATCAAATCATTTTTTGACACTTTGAATCAGCCTATCAGACATCAGATGACAATTTTTAGAATCTAATGTTATGATCACCATGAAGACATTAAGATCCACATTGTGAGTAGAGAGGAGTATGTACAACAAACTTTATATTTAAAATAAAGCTTTTTTTCTGCTAAATGTCAACCTTCCATTTTATATGTTTAAATCAGTATCTGTTACACTATTTGTTAATGGGATCTATTTAAAGTAAATGTTAACTTTAAACTGGAAAAATTATCAAATCAATACAAATCCCAAGAACCATGGACATGTCAACAGTATATTAAGGCAGCTTTCATCTCATAACTTAGCAGGCTGAGGTCCCAGCCACTTCTCCCCTGCAACACACAACAGGACAGGGCATGAGGCAAGACAAGAATATTGTCTGAATGTTGTTCTTGAATTCATTAGAAAATTCTAAGCTTTGCAAAAAGACTACAAAATCAAGACTTTTTGTTATGCAGTGAAATGTCAACTGGCCTCTGAGTTAAATAATGTGAAATTTATGTTGACCATTAACAGGAACATTCTTACTTTCATAGTTTTAAATTTCTAATTTATACAAAAGTAATAATAAATATCTAAAATGGTATCATCTTATTGAGACAGAAATTCAGAGAAGAGGAATTCGGTTTGGGAATGAATTATGTTGTACCCCGTGGTATTGATTAAAGAGGGAATGCTCACCTATGCAGTGGGCCATGAGCTCAAATCTGTCAGAGCCAAAAAACATCTCTGCATTTCCATTTACATGACACACCATCATGGGAAAGCCAAATGCCTGTAAGAGGAGAGATGCTGTTCATTAAGTGTAATGGATTGCTTATTATTCATTCTACATAGAGAACTGAAGGTCATCGAACTGACCCCATGATCAAGTGCTTCCTGCGTTGTGCTTTTCAGCTTTTCTTTGATCTGCATGGATTTGGACAGCTTCAGCAGCTCTTCAGTCTCACTTTCAGAAAATCCAGCTTTTATGGCTGCCTGTATAGAAAAAAAAAAAACAGTGGTGCTTTATCTTTACCTATAAAATCCTTCTTCTGAATGCAACCATGCTGAATGAGATGGTACCTCAGACAGTGATGCGGGCTCAGTGATATCTTTGTCCTCACTCCAGATCCGTCTCCACAGCTCTCGAGACACCTGCACCACCTGCTGGTCATCACCCTTTGCTCTCTCTTGCACAGCTGTCACAAACCGCATGGCAGTTAAGGAGCCTAGGAGGAGCAAACATAACACTTAAAACTCACTGTGTTATATGGTTTTCACAATGAAGAAATAGAAAAAAATGAGCACTTTATAGACATAGTGATGCTGCTAATCTGTACCTTTGTTGCTTATGGCATTGAAAGGATCAGATGGGCCATGCAGAGGAACATTAAAATACTGAGCCAAGCGGGTCAGATCCTTAGTCATGTACAAGAATTTGTTTGGAACAAGTCCAGGGGGCTTGTTTCCTGTCATAAAAGATAAAATAAGTATATTAAATATGACACACAAAAAAAAAAAGCCCAGAATATGAACAATGCAACAGACTGTGTAGGGAAACCCCAATTAAGTTTGTGTGCTTTAGAAAGACAGATGAAACATGAATGCTAAATGGAAAATAGTGGAGAACACAGGTAAGTTTAAGGAAAAAAAAACAAAAGGGGGGGGGGGNGTCTCAAATACCTGATCCATGCATGATTCCACCCAAAAATGCAGGGCGCAGTTTGAGGTCGATGTTCCACACGTTTCTGTAGCGACACATCACCTGTAATTGCAAACAATGAATGCAAAATCTTTTATTCAAATCTGTGGCTACCCTTAAGAAAAGGGCATCGAAAAACTACAAACCTCAAAGCCAAGCCAAGAGTACGGTGAGACGACGTCGTAGAACAACTCGATCACTTTCTTAGACGACATTTTTGGATCGTTTTGTGCACGAATAATGCAAAGAATGAAGTCAGCAAGTAACAAGGGTCTCCTTGACCTGCATTCACAGTCACAGCGTCTGACTGGTCAGTGTCAACTTTCAGTCGAGCTGACGCAGACTGATCGCTGTTTTTCAATCAAATTAGCCGACTAAACATGCAGCACATCATCATGCTGTGAAAATCACATTCGTTGATTTAAAACGATGTATGTATATGGAGACAGTAGTAAAACAGCTTATTTTGATAGATTTGTCCTACACAGACCCAAAATCAACATCATCATCTTCATCATCTTCTTCTTCTCCTTCTTCTTCTTCTTCTTCTACTTCTTCCTCTTGGGTTTTAACGGTGGTTAGCAAACAACTTTAGGTGCATTACCGCCACCTTCTGCTTTGGAGAGTGGACAAGCACTCCGCCTATTCTTCTTCTTCTATTTTTTCTGGGAAATATGTACATTACGAAGCACAATGCTGCCCCCTAGAGTCTAAAATAGACATTGTAAGTCATTTCTACTTTAAATTGACTTCAGCGGTTTACATTCTTACAGACATCTACAACGTTTGTGGAATTACGACCGCCCTCTTAGTTTTATTCCTATTATAACACTAATTTTAATTTACAATGTAAATTACTATCAGGGGTGGACCTAGCATTTTTAGGCAAGTATATTTTGAGATTTGGGCCCCACAACCCAACAAAATTATAACAGACTGGTTTGTTTTATAACACTATATTTCAACACAAATGTACAGGTGTTTCCAGTGATTTTTTTTTAAAGCACAGCACATATTGAATACACTGACCATAAATAAATAAATAATTGAAATTATATCACAGAATTAGAAATACAGAATTACATACTGACAAGGTGAATGCTTTCAAGTCTTGATTTCCAACAACATTAAAATCTGTTTTTGAATAACTAACCTTTGGTAGCCTTTGGTGGGGAGTCCCCTGGCAGTTGATAATATTATATTTCTTCATGTGGCTTGATATGTAAGGCTGGTGCTGATGACTATTCTGTATGTCTTTGTGCTTGAAGTGCATTAAAATATAACATACTGTATTTGAGAGCAATCTTTACCCAATGCAATCAAAGCATATCTTTAGAGAATAAAGTTCTAAAGATGAAATATTAATTTAACTACATGCAAATGTATTTGCGCTGCAGACAAAATCACAAAAAACACAACACTACGGTAAAACAAATAAGTGAGACCATTTGAGACAAGAATTGTTTTTAATAACAGAACAAGTAAATATTTTATTTTATCTTTTCTTCACAGGTTTTCATTTCACTGAAACAATGGAAAGATGTTCATTAATCTAAACACTGCTATGACAGTATAATATTTGCAGAAATATTATTTACTTTTACACTCTATTTACATACAAGTCATCCACCAGGATAATAAGAAGTAACCATATAGGCTATGATTTCTATGTGTATATCAGTGTACAAATTAATTCCCTTTATGTATCTTCTTGAGGACTTGCTTGGTCTTTGAGTTCAGCTGGTCCCAAACAGTCACTAAGAGGAGGCAGAGATACTGGAGATTTGTCACTGAAATCAAGACAAAACTGTTAAATGTACTGGTACCTCAGCTAATACGAGACCATTTTGTCACTAGTTGTAACATCACAGATCTTACCTCTCTCCATCTTTTTCAGTTATCTGTAAAATGAAGTCATGAATATTATATCACATCTTTAATTAAGCATTTATTCAGTCAAGCACTATCTTTTGTGTTGTAAGTTTTTTACCTTGGGTTTCTGTGAAGCAGTGACACCGATTTTCCTGGGAACCCCAAGAGTTTCAAATGAATGGCTTCGCACTCTGATGGCTCTCTGATGGCAGAGATTCAGAAGATAAAGTACATGAGGAAAAACCAGTGAAGTCAAATAGGAAGGAGTGTGTGAAACATGAAAGAGGATATTAACATTCACCTTAAAATTTTCAATGAAACCTCCACTCCCCTCAGACACACCCCTAACACTGTCAGAAGATGTGAGCACAGACATCGAAGGCTCCCCAGTCATGCACTGGGAACGACTGGAGAGTTCGGTCTGCAAGCTCTCCAAGAGTGATGAACGAGTGCGGAGCTGTGTATGAGAAATCAGAGTAAAATCAGAGGACAACTTGTTACATGGATGTTGACCACTGAGCATAAATATAACTCAGCCGTCATATCTACCTCCAGTCTGCTGAATTGTTCAGCCTTATAACAGGAAATTTCTGCATTGATGAGCTTGGTCAGAAGGAATTCTCTCAGCAGGGAATGCTAAAAAGAGGAAATAGAAAAACAACACTTGACAAGCTTCTCAAAAACCGATTTATATGTAGCCACACAAGTCCCAAAAGACAGTATTATTTTATTTTGTAGGAACAAGACATAATATTGTGTGAACAAGTTATGACTTTAAGGGCTCTCTAGTGATTTCTGCTTCTTTCTATCTATTCAGAAAAATAGAAACAGTTGACTCAGTGGCACTTGTTCATCTTGGTATGGTTTCGTACATCTGTGAAAATGGGAGGATCTGGGAGGACAGGGCCAAAGGGAGGAACATCCTCTCTGGCTGTGACAGACACCTTGGAGAGGAGAAAGAAAAGAACTATTCTCATCATGAATATAAAAAAGAAATCTGTAAACTTTGACAGGAAGATGCCACCTTAATTGGATATGAACAGTGTAGGAACAATGGATTCGAGCATAACTGTTCTTCACTCACCTGGTACACATGTGCACCTGTCTCCTCCTCCTTCCTCTGAACTCTGCGGACAACCAGGAAACAGTGCAGGAAGTGGGACTTAATGACATCAGACAGAAAAGGGGTGTGGCCCTCCTGGTAGACCAAAGCTACAATATCATTACCAATGTGTCTTTTTCTTTGCAACTGATGAGAAGGAGAAATGAAAGTCTGTCAGTGTCAAGTAAAGTAATGTTTTCCAAAAAAGTCAAAGAATTGCAAAACATTGTTTGATCAGTGCAGAATAGATTAGTGTCATATAGAAACTGACCTGCTGCGGGTCACAGTCTGTGAAAGGCAGCTTAGTTGCGACATGGAACATGATTTCTCTCCCGTGAAAGGAAGTGAAGACTGCCTCACTTCCTGTCTGGCCATGACACACATCCAGACCTCCTCTGAACCTGAAAAAGGGAGGTTAAGCATATGAAATCATGTGATATTAAGCCATTTTTACAATTAAACATTGTCAGCATGGTGCACTTTACCCAGTAAAGCCTTGTAGTTGAATTGTTTCTCCCAGAATAGACAAGAAATCTTTGAACTCTTCACTTTCCTCGTTGTTACCAAGTATATCCTCCTCAGTGAGCTAGGAGGGAGTGATGATGATGGTGATGATGAGATATATGATGCCATATTTCACCTTTTTGATGAAGAACGTTGTTCAGTATTGCACCATTTCTTACCTGCCCATCCTTCTGGTACAATATGCCAAACTTGAAATTAGGGGACACTCTATGTTCATCAAATGCTGTAATGAGATCTGGAGCCTGAAAGACAGTAAAGAATTCAAAAGAGATGGTTTCTTCAAAGTGTTTTTAAATTAGTCTATAGATTTCTTTCCATCATTAAGAGTAATAAGAGGGGTGCTAAAGCATTACCTTGAGATAGCCAACCACTTCAAACCTTGACACAGCCACTCTGTCACAAAGCATCTAGAAAAGATAATTCTCAGATGTCATTCAGTTTACTTAAGGAGGAATTATTCAGTGCTTTTTTTTGGAGAATGTACATGCTGATACCTTTGCTAACTCAACAGCAGATGGGATGTTTGGGAAGAGAGAGACAGAGAAAACCCCATGCAAAGAGCACTCCTTCATTCTGGGAATCAGAAACACAATTTCTATGTACTTTTCTGTGAAGCCATATTGCTTTGGATTTTTAATTACAACCTTAAAAAGTATTCAAAGAAGACTCATAATAAGAATCTCTGGGACAAGATTTTGGTTTTTTAGCAGCAAAAAATCTCAACCTTAGTATCACCCGTAGCTTGTTCTCCTCTTCCTCCAAACACACAGAGAGAACCAGTGGTCCCAAGGAGGGATCCATTGCTGTAAATGAGTGATGGTACTGAGAAAGAAAAATAGGATAAAGTCAAAATAATAGTCCAAGCAGGATAACACATTTATTGAGAATTTGCAATGATTTATTTAATATGAAACTGAATCTGGCTACTTAAAGGTAAGGAAGCCTACTAACTCGTGAGCGGAAGAACTCGTGGTAGACTTTGGCTTCAGCATCTCTCTCCATGATGTCGTAGCTCTCTGAGTCGAGGCTGTAGTGGGAAAAGGTGGGACTCTCCTCAGCAAGCCTCTCCAGAGGGGGGTCTATCCAGTAGCCTCCCAACTTTGGTGGCAGGATGAGTGGAAGTTCTCCACCTATCGTTAAAAGCTGAGACTAAAGTAGACATAAAGGAGCACCTGGTAATGATGATGAGAGTTTACCCTTACCCGTTGTATTGACAATGGCTTTTTATTGATGGGGGAAACAGTTATTACTGCGGAGATCAACAGAAGGTCACTGTCAGCACACAGGGATCATATCTGTATGTAGAATATTATTCTCTGATTGAAGACTAACCTTCAGAGGGAGAGGAAATTCACATCTCTGCTCATCAATCCTGCTGCTCTGATGGACAAGAAGAAATCTGATTATAAAAAACCTTTGCTCAAACATCACCGGATGCACATTCAGAGGATCAAAAATAATGCAATCTCACCTGCAGCTTCTCTATAATTTCAAACAGCTCCGTCACCTGATAGGAACAATGGACAGCAGATAGAAATATGATGAAGAGTTACAAAGAGAGACAGGGAAACAGGAATGCAGGGAGGAAGAGAAATATGATATCACAAATGGAAACTGGCTTACTACTACTGTGATGAGACCAACCTCTGAGAAATGCACAATAAAATGTGTAATTAAAAATCAAAGTTAAAGTGAACCCTGAAAAGATGATAATATCACCCTGTGGTTGTTGCTGGCAGAAAGGAAAGGCTTGCTCTCACTGGCAGGAGAATCCAGGATGTCCAATATGTTGTCTTCTGCAGATTCAGATCTGCAGCAACAGGTTGATTTATACAAGAAAACAGAACATTCATCACTTATCAAGCGATTCTTAATGGCATACAACACCACTGTACTGTTGGTTTGGAAAAACTGACTGGATATCAAAACAAGTGGGATGGAATAAATGGAACATAAAGCCTCACCTTGTCTCATCTCCACATGTGAATCTGTCCACACTATAAACAATGAAGTGAGAACTACTCAGATAAAAAAAAAAAAAAAATGGACCATCTTTCATAGCTAAGATTACTTGTATCTAAAACAATATTATTGATTCAGAATATCCATTTACCAAAATGTAATTTGTTGGAGATTGTCATTTGCTAAGTACTAATCTGGTTTTTACTCACCCTCCATATGCTCCGAAAGTGAAACTTCTCTTTCTGGAGAAGAACATGTCATTCCTTTTTTCTCTCTCCATGGCTTTGGTGTCAGTGTGAATGTTTGTACATGCCAGCTTGCTACAGAGTCAATCAGATCTGGCTAAGGTTGAATTAATTCACTCTATCATTCTGTCACTCCTCCTCCTCCTCCTCCTNTCCCCCTCCTCCTCCATGCCCCCTGCCTCTCACTCATTTAAGCTTCCCTTTCCTCCCTCTATCCTGCTGTCAGCCAGACAGGCAGCATTAACCAGCTCGTGGTCACAGGTGTGGTCTTACAAATAGCAGCTACTACTTGACATAAAACACACAGTCAGGCTGCTTCACCTCATTGATCACTGTGCTCCAGTAAACACTTGTGGTGGTTTTACAGACCGCCTGAGCATAAACAGAGACTTGTAAATAAATAAAGAAATAGGTGAGACATTTTCTCCTGGACCTGTTACCCTTTGAGTCAGTAAGAATAATCAATTATTGATAGCACACTCAGTGAGAGTGAGGAGATAGACAGCGGGTGAGAGAAAAGTAGGCCTGAGGATAGGTGGAGGAGAGTGAGAGACAGAGAAAGTGTGTGTATGTGTGTGTGAGTGTGTGTGTGTGTGTGTGTGTGTGTGTGTGTGTGTGTGCGTGTGTGTGTGTGTGTGTGTGTGGAGGGGAGGGGGGGAACTTTTTGCATTAAACAAATGATATGATTTATATAGCTTCTAGCTTCTACTAACCCTGAAAAGCAATTAATTACCTAGAGAAGTCAAGAATAACCCCCAGAATTTGGAAATGTCCTCAAAAAACTCTGGGAATTTGATAATAACTGAAAAGTTGGGAATAATTCTGAAAAGAGTGGAATAACTCCATAAAATCAGGAATAATCTCGTAAGAAGTCAGAAAAAAAAATGAAAATTTGTGACTTACCTTGAAATATCGGGAATAACTTCGTAAAGTTGGGATTAACCCTGATTAGTCAACAATAGGTGAAAAGTCATCCAAAATCTGAAAAATATGGCAATAACTTCACAAATAACTCTTGAAAATTCAAGCCAGGAAACTTGTGAACATTTTTAAATAATTGTTAAGAATCAGGAATTACTCTAAAACAACAGCAACAACTCTGAAAAGTCAGGATAACCTTAAAAAGTTTGGAATTTAGCAGAAAAGTCAGTCAATAATGATGGTTTACCTTGAATAACCACTAGATTCTGAGATGGGAAGAATCCTGAAAAGTCCGGAATAAAGGTAGAACGTTGGAATAATGTTAAAAAAAAATTGGAGCAAGCCTGGATATCTGGAAATATGCCTAGAAATTCAAGAATAATTTTTGACATTTTTAATTTAGTCTTATATTTATTGTTAGGGTTGATTACACACAGTTTTCTTCTTAATTAAATTATGTTTTTTATTTGATTTGATGAAGATTCTATATACATATATACAGTATTTTTTTTTGTGTGTTATATTTAAATTATGTTGTGACATTGCCAGGGATCATAGAACTAAATTTATTTAATCCCACTACATTTTTTTCAGCCAATGACAATTCATCCAGCTTGCTAATTGGCCAGTTGTTTGTTTCTGTCTTCTAAGTGCCTCTTATTAACTGATTACTTATTATTTACAGAAAGCAGATTCAAATTCAGAACGCCCTTAAATCCAGTGGTTTACAGTACTTTTACAGTCGGCGAATGCGCGTCAAAGACGCCAAATGATTCGACACTTGAAACGCCAATCAAAATCATCAAGGTTCTCATTGGTCAGACTCCAAAATGATGATTCTGCAACCCCGCCCTTTCCTCATTGCTGTACTACTTGCCCCGCCGAAGTTGATTTTGTGAAGTGAGGAGGAATGTTGTCGATTTGCGTAAAATAGTGAAAACTATATTGAAGTTTTTCTGTCTCTTTCTGGTCGCTCTGGTATTGTGCTGCAGAAACAGAATAACGGCAAGAAGTAAGTGTGGAACGCAAAAAAGTGGGCAACTTAATGCACGTGAAGAAAAATCAGTCTGAAGTTAGCTTCCTAGTTAGCTAGCTAGCATTAGGTATTAGCCAAACAACGTTTACTACGAATTTAAATAACAGTATGTTTTATCGGGGTGTTAATTTGATTTGATAAAATGTGCAGCTTTGACTATCCTGGTGTGTCGGTTATTCTGTTATTTACGCTCTTGCGTTGCTAACGTGAGCTAGTAGTGATAATAATAGTAAAGGATACCAAGATACTGGTTGGTTGCTATTACAGTAAAAAACAAACAACATATATAACATATATATCTGTTAGAGGGGGTCTTGATTTACTTCGCCAAGACACAGTATAGGCAACGTTACAGTCAGGTTGTTGTTGCCATTGCTTGTTCGTTTGTGCAGGAGGGTCACGTCTCTTGTGCTTGTACTCAGTCTGTCTTTGGCAGCAACATGCTGGAGTGTGGCATGCTGGAGCGGGACAGAGTGGCTATAAAGAAGAACTCTACCATTCTCTGCAAAGAGATGGTGGTGGACGAGCTGCTCATTCAGTCATTACAGGCAGATGGCATCCTTACTGACAGCATGGCAGAGAGCATTATGGTACGTAGACATTGATCTACCAAATGGACAAATGTAAATGCTCAGAACTCAGTAGAATGATAATTATCAAACAGCTGACAATCAAGATATGTGTAATTTAACAGCTCATCTGTTTAAACTGCTGGCAGTTGAAACTTTGGTTAAGGTTAGGGTCAAGTTTAAGCTAGATTAGACTCATAAGAGTGTAAAACCACATAAATGGTTAAATTTAGAGTTACATTTAATAATTAACTAATGATTGCTTTCAATTAATAGATTCAGTTTTGATCTGTACAGTTATTATTTAAAAAAAAAAAATCCCCTGAAGAAGGTCTTGACTGAAAGCTTGGCAATAAATAGCTTTTATTTGAATTGGATCCAAGAATGCAGATTTTTTTTTGCTATGTTGGTCTATAAAATTATACAAATGGTAAAGAAAATAGTGTCAAATGTATGTGGTAAGTTCCCAAAGCCCAAAGTGATTTCATCAGATTGCCTTTTAGTCTGACCAACAGTCCAAAAACCCAATGCAATTGAGCTTACAGTGATATGAGAAGCAGTAAATCCTCATGGAGAAGCTGAAAACATAATGTTTTTAACGTTTTTAATTAATAACATTGTTACTGATTAATTTTCTCGCGGTCAACCAATCAAACAATTATTTCAGCTCTATTTCGTATATAGGACTGGATTTCCCCCAGGCTGATATTGAGTAGCACTTGAGATGATCAACCGGTGATTAGTTGAATAAATATAAGTCATTGTTTGACAAATTTTGCTGATAGTCAACTGACATTTTCAGAGTTAACAGTTGACTACAAAAAAGTGGTTATGATTGTGCTGATTTCAAATTGTAAATCACATTAGTTTCACAGTTATTTTGTTAAGTGACCTCTTGTTTCTGATATAATCTGCTCTAATCTAGGCTCAGCAAACCTTTCATAAGCGTAGCTGGAATTTACTGCTTCTCCTACCAAAGCGAGGTCCCAGAGCCTTTAGCAGCTTCTGCTCAGCTCTACGAGATACTGAGCAGCAGCACCTGAGTGATCTGCTCACACAGTTAGCAGAGAAAGATGGCAAAGAGAAGCATGGAGAGGTGAGGATACTCTTCAGTAGCCATCACCACACACAAACACACACACAGCACGAGTTACAAACAATTGATTTCCACCAGACTTAGTAAAGTCCTTAGACATTTTTTGCTTACAGAGTTTTCAGCCTGAGGCAGAACCAGTGACAGAGGCAGGCCGACTGGTCATGCAGGCAACAGAGAAGAGGAGAGAGGTGAGCAGAGGGCATATAATCCCTCAAGCAGGGATACTGTTGACTTTGTCATTGTTGACATTTTCATAAAGTTGAGATTGGACAAAAGGGTGCCAGGAGAAATTTCAGTCATTAAATACAACACATTTCCTTTCAGAACACTTACAAATTCACAGGTTACTTTCACATGCTCAAAGTTTGGAAGAAAAAGTCACAGCTCTGATAAAAACATTCTACAGTTATATGGTCCTCTTCAGATGTTTTCAATTAACAGAGAAGAAAAGAGTGAGGTGAGCATCACTACACCAGCCTCAGATAGCACCCCACACTCAGAGTCATTGTTCAGACCAGGCAGAGAAGAGGATAGCAGAGGAAGTAAAGAGGAAGAGATGAGAAGACATACGTGAGAATCACAAAATACATTCATCTTTTGTTCAATAGCCAGATGGCCTGCAGGCAGTAAAGTTATAAATCAAGTTGTCATGTTTCCACAGCAAACAACTGCTGCCATACAAAAAAATCCCTCATGATCTCACTACATTGTTTTATATTCCCCAGCTTATATGTTGTAGTTAACAGAATCTGCATGATTTTGAATTTCAGAGGTTTTCAGACTGTTCTATTCCATATCCCATCCAAGAGGAAATCACTGCCAAGAGAGCAAGGACACATGGTGAGTGACATTACAATTTGGCCTACATTCCGGATCAGATAGGTTTCTCTTTGTTAGTTTTTGTTGCCAATATTTTCAGTTTCCTTGTAGAACTGGACTGCAGGGTAGGGTCTGCAGTCCAGTTTGAAGAGATAAAAAACTAAATATACTTGACACACAATGAAAGTTTTCAAGCAAGAAGCAGTTTAGATGAGTCAGCCTGTATGAACTGTTCATTATATAATCCCATCAATGAGAGAGCTAGGGGTGTGTTGCTCTGGCTGGTTTCTAGTTGAACTACCTGTGGGTGCCACACCCCAGCAGTGACTCACTCATACACTTGTAGTACAAAGGTTGTTGTCATATCACTGTTGGTGGCAGTACATAATTAAATGAAAATGTTGCTTACCTATTTTAAGTTTGAATCATACTTAGAACATGCACAGTTGAATATGCTGATGGTGTGCTTGTGTGTGTGTGCATGTGTGTGCTCTTGTGTTTTGACTACTTCAGAGTCCATGGAGATGAGTCTGGATGCAGACAGTCCCATCACCACTCCTGTGCTGCCGTGCACTCATGACTTCTACCTCTCTCATTGCCAACAAGTAAAATGCTTAAATTCACCTGGCCAAATTAAAACATTTTCAGAAACTCAGTTTTATCAAATTGGCACATTGGTGGATATGGTGGATACCTGAATATGAGTGCCTATTAACTACAACTAAATTTTATTAATTTCCTTACTTTGCTCATTCTTTTTTTCTGCCTCACCACTACTCTAGTCTTACAGAATGAGCTCATCCCCGCGTGGTTTTGCTTTGGTGATCAGCAACGTGACCTTTGACCCTTGTGCTGCCCCTGACCTTGACCCTAGGAGGGGAGGCGAGGTGGATGATGAGGTCCTTAGGAAGGTTTTCACAGAGCTGGACTACCTGGTTACCATCCACCGAGACCTCACTGCTCAGGTAACACAAACGCAGAGAGATTGATTCTCTATGTACAGAATGTTATTTAAAATGTGAACCATCCATCTTATTTAGTTGACAAATGTAGAAAAAGATGTAACCTGTTGTCATTAATTGAAAGTATAGCAAGCTTCCTCACACGTCACTATTTGGGCAGGGTATGCGGACATGCATTGAGAAATTTTGCAGACAACCAGATCACCGGACAGTGGACAGCTGTGTGGTGTGTTTACTCTCCCACGGAGTTGAAGGAGCCATATATGGCACCGACGGACAGCTCCTGCAGGTGTGTATGCTATGTTTGTAGGTGGATCCATGTACATGTCATTCAGTTTGGATGATACAAACCGTTTTCACACGTGACTCTATCACTTGGTCAATTTCAGCTGGACTGGGTGTTTGAGGCCTTTGACAATGCTCACTGTCCACTGCTACAGAACAAACCGAAGATGTTTTTCATCCAGGCCTGCAGAGGAGGCGAGTCTCTTTATTTTCTTCCATTTTTCCCTTCTATCATTAATTGTATTAACACACAGAGTCTTCATATAAATGCTCAGAATGGACAAACAGATCAGCATTTCTTTGGCCTGATTTATGAAACATGAATTCAGAAAAAATTTGGTTTTTAAATATTACTTCAAATATTTCTTCAATATCTGGATTTCATCTTTTTTTTTCCTGTACCATGTTTGCTCTTTGATACAATCAGAACTGATTTTGTTTCAAAGCATTTGTAAAGGTTTTTATGTGACAGCTTCTGGTTAGAAAGTTAAACTGTTTTGTATGGTAGTTATAGAAACATTAACAACAAAATATTTATCTGTACATTTGTAAGCCTAAGTAGCTCAAATATACAGCATTTGTAAGCCTACATGGGTTACTTATAATAACCATATAATTTTATATAAATAAATTTAACAGTTGATCTGCATCCCAAATATCACTGACAGTCACAAACTTTGAGCAGCAAAATCACTGAGGCTGAAATTCCTTCACAGTGTATCTGGGACTCAGGGGCAGATCCATAACATGCTAGAAAGCTTATTTATCCTGACTTGCTAAGGAACATCTCAGGATATCCCATGAGTGGACACCAGAGGTGGCCAACCAGGACCAAATAAGCAGCTAAAAGTGGATAGATATTATATAAACAAATTAATTGCGAATTAGTTCTCTTTGGGTAAGAAACACTTGTTTGGGTGATTGATTAAAAGCATTATGGTGTCCTAAAGGTCCATGAGTGTCTCCTAATGGACTGTTCATGTCTGATGGATGGCTCATCATGAGCCATGTTGAGAGTAGCTGGGGCAATTCTCCAGTACCTCTGTAGCATCTTCAAACCACAGAAGCGCAGTAAGATAAATAAATGGCACACAGACGCACACATACACACACACTCCCTCGTTCCACCACAGAATCGATCATCAGTGTGGTGCTGAACGACCATTAGAGGTTCTCAGACACAGCAAGCAGAAATGTCCTGCTAGCAGTCAAATTAGAATCAACCACATTATTCAGAGTTTGATGGTTCAGGTTATGAAAACCGAACAAATATATATAAAAGAAATGCTTTGGAATTAATTGATTAAATATATGGGAAGCTTGATTATTTATAGCCCAAGATTGAGAAGCTGCTGTAATTAAATTTTTGCCAACCTTTTTTTGTCCTGCTATGTAGGCTTCAGGCATTTATATATATATATCTATATAGAGATAGATATATCTATCTCTATATAGATAGATATATATATAGAGATATATATATAGATATATAGATATATATCTATATATATATATATAGAGATAGATATATCTATCTCTATATATATATCTCTATATATATATNATATCTATATATATATATATAGAGATAGATATATCTATCTCTATATATATATCTCTATATATATATACACACATATCTATATCTATATATATCTCTCTCTCTCTCTATATATATATATATATATATCTATATATATATACTGTGATTCTGGTCAGCAAGCCTGTTATGGGCTGCCAGGATGTTTCATTATGTTAAGAAACATCAGTGGACATGCACAGCCAATTAACAAGCAGTAGGATTAACACAAGCCTAATGGAATGCACAGAATGAAAGGGTATATATTTTGAATAGCGTGGTCTTGTGTGTCACATTCTCAAGATAAAAGAGAGACTAGTTTAAAAAGGGTTTTGTAAATGAATCCCTTTGAATCCCATTCTTATTTGATTTGGCATAATTCAAAGATTATGCCAAGAATCCAGTTTTAATTCATTTAAAAAGATAGCCTTAGTAACACAGGTGATATTATACAATCTTCAGCTTTTGATTTATTACAGAGTTAGAGAAGTGTGATCAGTCCATGAGCTTGGCATGAGTTTACACTTACAATGTTTAATTTTTTACACAGGATATCATGGAAACTGTTGAATATAAGAATTCATCTTTAAACATCCTTCTTCTCTCTGTCTTCCAGAGGAAATGGACTGTGGAGTGGAGCAGATCGATGGGCCAGCAAGGACCTGCTCACCCAGCTGTGAACAGCTGGATGCAGGAAGGGAAGGAGAGGGGGGCGCAGATTCCAGACAGAGAGGGGAGATGGGAAGGCCCAGGATTAAACTGCCTCAACGATCCGATATGATCTGTGGCTTTGCATCTCTCAAAGGTCAGAGAATTTGTAAGTTTTTGTCTTTTGTCCTTCTGGCTGACTGTCTGTCTGTATGTATGTATGTATGAATTAATTAATTGATTGATTGATTGATTGATTAAGGGATTCTGCAGCTTTTTGTAATTTTAACTGTATTTTGCATGTTGCCTCTATAGAAACTACAACAAAATGATTACTAGCTTCAAAAAACGAAAGTATATAGTTTTTTAACTGGTTGACGAACCTTCGTCTGTATCATTTGTAGTCTTTTAGCATTTTTCCCTTTGTGATATTAATAGTGTTTAAGATTTACAGTCTTTGTTTTCAGATACAGAAATAGAACCAAATACTGCCTTAGCCTTGGCAAAATGATGCAGTTTGTAATTTTTGATCTCTCCCTCCTTCAGGCTCAGCGGCCATGCGGAACACCAAGCGCGGCTCCTGGTTTATCCAGGAACTTAACGCAGCTCTGCGCTTCCATGCCAGACACACACACCTTGCAGACATCCTGGTGCAGGTGAACACAAATGACCCGTACTTACATACATACACTCACACAATGAAAACATGCGTTCTCAGGGCTCTGTTTAATTTTTCAGGATTTGACAGTATCTTAATTCTTTCCTCCTGTTCCTTTGTCCTCCTCTTCCACAGGTAAATGCACAGATCAAAGAGAGGGAGGGTTACGCCCCTGGTACCACCCATCACCGCTGCAAAGAGATGTCCGAGTTCACCAGCTCATTGTGCAAAGATCTCTACTTGTTCCCCAAGTACCAGCACCAGTATTGACGTGCAAATGTTCACACACATGAACATAAACACTGGCCATTCCTTGCATTCAAGCTTCTCCTCGCTGCAAGTACAGACTTCCTTCATTCGTTCCAGTTTCTACCACACACTCATACATTCCTGTTACAACCTCACACATGCTCATCTCAAGGTTCATTGACATTTGTTGTGTAAATACTGCTGCCCTGAACAATACACCACACACACACACTTGCAAACACAGAAAACTTGGAAAGAAAAACGTTAATGTTAATGTAAATTTAAAAGCCAATGTTAATGTGCTCAGTAATGGGCAGTTTATTAGTGTACAACTTGCTCAGTGTATCAGTGTGTCTCTGTATGCCAGTTATTGTCTGTGATTCCCAAACACAAATCACAGGCTTGTTCTTCTTTTTTTATTATCATTATTGCATTGTTCTTCTTTTCATTATTATTATTGGATGTGATTGCCAAAGTCAAATCACAGGCTGTTGTTCTTCTATTCTTTATTATTATTATTATTATTATTGTTGTTGTTGCCTGTGATTGCTCCAGGCATACATGTATTTTCAAGCACTAATAACTTCAGCCTACTTTAACGTAAAAAACATTCAAGCATAATTCAGGTAACAAGACTTTCAGCTTTTACATAGTAGTTCAGCATGTTCATGCTTTTCATGGTTTTTGAGAAATCACAAGTTAAAAATGTTCATGATTTAGTGCCTAATTCAGCCTTTATAATGGGTGTGTGCATGGGAAAAGTTCAGTTCAGCCAGAGCTTGAGCAAGTCACAGCTCATTGGCTGAGAGCCCTGTGCTCTAATCTGCCAGTGGAGTTTTTAAGCAAACAAAACTTAATATCTTTAACGCTGATCAGAAACAATAAACACATCAGTTTGTAGGAAAATTAATCCTGTTTCAGGAAATGTAAAAAAAAAAAAAAAATTCTGATTTATTTTTTTCAGCTTTTTGAACTTTAAGCATAAAGTGGTCACGTTAATCTCCCATTCGAGCCCACATAAAAATCATTCAGAAAGTTTCAGACAAAATAGATTTTTCATGTGTTTTCACTCAATTTCTGCCTCAGTCTTCAGAGTTTTTAAACATTTTATATATTGATACATTCAGGAAAACCTTTTCTCACTGAGTTAAAATAGTTTAGGAAATGGCCTTATGATTTTGGAAAAATGGCAAATTATTTGACTGAAGGATTTCACGACATTCAGCTTTTTCTCTGTGTAGATGTAATTAACAGCACCTGTTGATGTCTCATTGCTTATTAATATTATTGAAAGATCAAAGCACTTTCAGCATCTCTGGCTCACAGACAAGTTTAAGGACTTAATGGACTCCTGCACATTTAAACTCTATTAGTTTTTAATTCTAATTTTTAAAAAAATATTCAGCATTTATTTCTGCATTTTTCAGGCAATTTTTCACATTCAAATATCCTTGAAGATTCATATATCCTTCAGGCAGTCCTGAATTCAAGCACTTAAAATTTCAGCATACTTTCAGTGAGAAATCCCATTAAAACATTCAAGGTCACAAGACCTTAAGTTTTTTATATAGTTCAGCATTTATATGACTTTAATGGTTTTTGAGAAATCAATAGTTTAAAAAGTTCATGATTTTATGCCTCATTCAGCCTTTGCAACGAATGTGTATGTTTTTGTAGATGTAATATTTTTGCTTTCATATTTTTTCTAAACTTCTTAGACGACTTACTTTCACCTTCAGCAGTTTTTTAAGCTGTTATTGATATTCAGCTTTTCAGCATCATTGCAGCACAACCTTCAGTAATGCAATCATAGGCACATTTTCTGCAGGAAATACATTTCTAGTTGGGTTTAGATGTTTATCCCTCAACTCAAAAACAGAATATTATTTTTTGGCTTCTGATTTCTTACTGCACAGCCATGTTGAGGTTTCATGAGTCTCTTTTTAAAATGTATTTTGTACACAGATCTATTTTTGTGGCTTTATTTTGTACATTGTTTTTATAAGAATTTTAAGCCCATTCCCTTTGTTTATATAATGTTTATTGCAAATGCTGTGGCCATTTCTTGTTGGAGGATTGTGACAGGCAGAGGGCAGCACAGAATTAGCTTCATGCAGCTGAAGCACATGCTTTTCACCACCTCTCTTTTGCAATATTTTTTATAACGGCTGCAGTACAAAACATTCTGTCATAGTTGTAGTGCAGTGTATTGATAGTTAAACGGTCATATTGCTGCAGATTTTGAACTGCTGATTTAAGCAGGTCACATTGTTTCACATCCTCTGCCTCATGAAGATGAACAACACCTAAGGGGCAGCTTTTGAACAAAATCTCGACAGGTGTTTCACTTTATGTTTTATGTTCAGCTGGGAAAATTCAGCTTCTTAGCCATTAATTTCGTCATATCATCAACTAATATCTTATAAGATTTCTTATCTTATCAGTTATGTTAACATAGAGCTAGCCCACCCCCCAGGGTGGTGGGCCAGGGGAATGTGGTGCTACTTCTGGGGTCATACACCTACAGTATGAACTCTGACCTTTATGCTAACTCTGACTCCCAATAGTGTTTCTCCCTGTGTGGATTCCACACTTTTAGTTTGTCCCCTACTGTATGAGAGATACAGTAAGGATAAAATATATACTCCTCATGTTGTCCTTTAGTATAAAACAATATGCAGTTTTCTACAGCAGCCTGCTCCAAGTAAAAGTAATCTATTAGGTAAGTTTATGACCATGGTGCTGCATTTACAGGTATAATGTATTACTTTGATGCCCCTCACACAGAGAAATCTGTTTCTCTAAAGCTGTATGATCATTGATGGTTCCCAGACAGGCCCTGACCAGGCGAGTGTGTTTTAATTCACCAGTGTTGCAGTGAAGAAAACAGGATATATGGTCGAAACAGTATTGATTGTTAACCGCTAGAGCATGAAGTACTCGTGGTCGAGTTTGTCCTGGTGTGTTGAATGTGCTCACTTGTTTTATGGTGATTGAAAATGCTTAAATGATGGGGGGGGGGNTGGGGGGGGGGAGGAAACCATAAACAACTTTGGAGTCATCGCAGGATAACTCTCCTCTAGTGTGAAACCATCTGAGGGGTCGGGTTTGTTGCCAAACTATGCTGAGGTGCAGTGTGGGGGTCCGGGAGAGATTTTATTTCTGTAAATGACAAAGACTGCCAAATGCTATTCTATACAATAAACAGACTGGGTTTTTTTTAAGCAAGCATTTTTGTTCTGTTTTTGTTTTTTGTTTTTTTTTCTTACCAGCTCTGTGTGTGAAACTGTAAACTTCTGTGACTACACGTTTTCCCCACAACTGTGGATACATTTAGTTCAATCTGCATGCACACTTGTAGACTGTTATTGCTGCACTTTATTTGATCCTCCTTGTTGCCGTGTTTGTGTGTGTTGTTCCCTGTGTACAGCCTGTCCTCTTCATTCTCAGGTATAGTATAACTGTCTACCAGCTATTCTGCTGCGCTCAGGTCTCTCCATGCTGTGACTACGACGTATGTATCTGTCTCACTGCTTACCACCCAGTGATAATGTTCTTCATGTATCAAATAGAGGCCCAGCCAGCTGTCCACAGTCATTCTCCCTTGACACAAACGCGCACACACACACGCTGTCAGGGTGTGTGTCTCACTGGCCTCTAGTGCGCCATGAGATTAAGCTGTTATGCGCTGGCGTGTGGACCACAAAGCAGGGCAGAGTTATGGGGATCTGCGGTCTGTGAGTCTTTGTGGTTGTCATGTGGCCGCCTGTCTCATCAGCCTGCAAGGAGGAACAAGCAGAAAAACCCACTGATGACTTAGAGATGTGAGAATCAGCGTGTCTGAATGGGATTCTCTCTGTCTCTCTCTCTCTCTCTCTCTCTGGTAGGCAAAGTAGCGGTAGTCTTCAGCCATAGCCCATCAACCTTTCAACTAGCCTGTGGTGTTACATGCAGCACAGAAAGCATGCTGTATGAGTAGTGCTAGTGTGTTCATAGTTCCTTCATTTGAACTTCCTGGTTAAGCAACAGGGAGATCACTTTACTGTCACATATAACACATGTGGCAGCGTTTTCCATGATGCATTTTTGGGGTGTGTGTTTTACTGTGGGTGAGCATATTCAGGTTCAGTTTTTGAAGAGAGAACTATCATAGCATGTGAGTGTTATGGGGATTGCCTTGCATCATTGGCTGATTAGGTGCAAACTGTCATAGGGGTGTCGTGTGCACCTTCCTGCTCACGTTGCAGGGGCAGCCCTATGGGGGGTGCCCTTCCAACCCCCACCCACCCACCTCCTGTCCAAACAAGAACACTCCATCCAAAAACACACCTAATGGCCGGCTGGCAGGGAGGGTGCTGCTATTGGCAACGTGTATGTGTGTGTGTGTGCGTGTGCGTGTGTGTGTTATTAGGTGTCTGCTGTTCTAATAAAGGAAAGTGTTGCGTCCTTCACTGCCTCATCAGATGGCTGTACTCTGCTTTGTCTGCCTGTCTGAAGTTCCGTGTGCACGTCTGTGGGTCTGGCGGTGGAGCTGGATGTCTCGCAGCCTCTGGATCATCTGGAGAAGAACATGTCTGAGAAGGACATCTTCAGTGTTTTCTAAATTTCTGCATTTGACGAGTTTGTTTGAGAATGTGTTTATATGAGTATAAGTTGGTGTTAGTGTGTTGATTTGACTTGGCGTTAAAGTCTATATAAGACCGAGTGAGTGTGTATGGTATTAACCACGCCATTGGAAATGCTGGGGTGTCCAGCGAGGTTATTTTTGGATCAGTGACAGTGTGTCAATGGCTGCAGATGCGTCGCAAAGGAAGGCTCTGAGATACCAGCAGACCCTGGTAGGTCTTTCCCAATCTTCACTTACTTACCTGTCTTTCTGTTGTCCTGCCTGTCTCTCAAAATATGTCTTCTTTCCCCTCATGCATTTGCATCTCCCACTGGCCTTTCCTTTCTGTGTCCATCTAGTCACCTGTCCCTTTTTTCCAACCATCCTGTACAGTCCCTCATTTTGTTTCTCTTCAACACTTAATTAGATTTTTCCTTCCACTACCATCTTTTGTTCCAACGATTTTATCTGGCGCATCCTTTCTAGTGAAGCATCCATGCTGTTTGTGCTTCATTGCATAACGTTGTCCTAATTCCATTGCTACTATTTATCTTAATGAACTACTTACAAACCATTTCCCCTTTTCTTGAAGACGTACAACCTAAAGTCAAGTTTAGTTATACAGGCCTTGACTGCAGTAACGCTGTCATCGGGCTTCACTCCACCTACGTTATGAAACACTAAATTAAGTCAGTACATGGAAACTCATCCCTACTATACGTAAACCTACTATAAATGGGAGTAACTTTCCTGTCTGCAGTTTCTTGCATTTCTCCTGTTTTTGCTTCATGGCATTGCCTTGATCACATCAAGTACACAGAATATATCTAGTGGATTGAAATTTATTCTTTGTGATCCCTTCTTTCTATCGCTGTAGCCCTCATCATGCTGCAGCCTGAGGAAACATTGCTGTTTTCATATGTTGGTGGATATAAATACCAATATACAGAAACCTGAGGAGACAGGTTTGATGTACGTGCTGAGAGATGAAGTCATGTTATTATATCTTCTGCTTCATCTGTTTAAATGCTCATCCAGAACGATGGTCAATCCTCCCTGGATCATCTTGCGATGTCTGCATCACCGCAACTGACTCAGATTTTACTTTACTTTTTATCACCATGTCACACCTGCTCTGTTCACTTTGACACACAACACACACACACACACACACACACACACACACACACACATATGTGTATATATATTTAATTGCAAGTATTGTGTTTATTATGATTTTGTGATAAGGAAGTCTGTCCAATAGTCATTTTCTGCAGAGTTAAATATGAATTGTAAGCAATGCATCTGCAATGGAGGCAGCAGCTGGGTGTATATGCATTGTAGCAGATTACTGTGTGAACCAGTCAGTAAGTGAGGAGGAGTAGCGAGAGTGTCAATACTATTCCACTTAGTCTCTCTACCTCTCTCCTTTCTCTTTCCCTTGGAGGAGATGGATGATTGCCCAAAGCAAATCGCTCATCCCCTGGTACCTCTTTGGGGGGGCACAGGTCAGATATAAATAAGAAATCTCAATCACACTACTTACAGGCCTTAATATGTCTCTGCTAGACATAGCTCTCAGGTGTAAATGCTGTGATGGCGTACGTGTGTGTAAGTGAGGGGGAAAATTAGAGCCTTGAAGGGTGTGAGGTGCATGTTAGCTGTTAACAGAGCATCCTAATAAAACATTCATTGATCAAAAACAGGACAAGGCAGTGTAAAATTTCATAAATATAGGTTGACGCATAAGACACGTACACTGGTGCTTTGACTTATTGATAGACGCTTGTGTTGTTAGTGTTAGTGCAGTTGTGTTAATTACTTCTAAGTGACATGGCTATGCTTGACCCTTGACCTTAACATAGAGAAAGCAGCCCTTGTGGACTCAGGTCATGCTGACTGGCACACTCCGGCAGGGTGCAGAGGACAGAGCCTGTGTGTGGTATGTTTGCTCCCAATTTGACATTGAATAACTTGTTGTGTGGTAGAATTGCGGTTAAAAATGAGCACTTGGTGAGGAGACAGATAAAAAACAATCTGTGAGAATGTCAACAGCAATGAAATAGATCTCTTAAGTCCCAAATGTTACAGCCTACTAAAGGGATTATGTTCACCTGCCAAATCTCTCTCAGACGGAATGACTGGGATGTAGACTATGAAACCATTAACTTTCATATGATATCACAGTCACTTGATTTGTCCTTTTAATTACAGAGATGGCTGTCATGCAATTAAAACTATTAGCCACTAGATCACTAGTTACAAGTCTGTGTTAAAATGGCAAAATAGTGTCCATAACTTGTTATTGTTAGTCTAAAGGTTAAACCCCTCCATCTGTCGTACAACAGGCCTCCCGGGAGAGATGGGCCAGAGGAGAGACAAACAGCGTGAGAGAGGGAGAGGTGTGGAGAAGTGTGTCAGTGAACATTGGGTCACACTGCTGCTAAATTTATCCACGAGTAAGGTTTCATCTCGGGGTGGGGGTTGGATGGATGGGGGACAAGGGGCAATGAGAGGAAAAGTTTTAAGGGGAAGACAGAGAGAAAGGTGAAAGTGGATGGGAGTTCAGTCGTACACTCAAGAAACATCTCTTTGTGACATCGAAGGACAGAATTGTATTTCCAGATGTGCAGGTGGACGTGTGGCATATAGAGCTCCACAACTGGGAAAACAATAAATAGATGACTATATAAAGAAGAAATACTAGGTTAAAATACAGACACTGCAGTAGTTTCACAGTGATTGCTCAACCTGAATCACTAAACATAGCATTCTTGTAATAATTAGAGTAATATCTGGTCTATTACACATTAAATATTTAATTTGAATTGATTGATGTGTAGTGCATTAAGGCAGTAAAATAGTTATACTACACAAAAACAATATTAAGTATGTTTATAACTGTTCATAAATGTTGAGAATATATCAGAACCGTTTTATGGTGTTGAATAAGCATTATCTTAATCTGGGCTAACTTGCACTAGTTGATCTATCATGGAATACACATGCCTGAATTTTTTCAACTTTTTTGAGAAATAGGCAAAATATTGACAATGTTAAAGAAAGTAATAAAACAAAATCTTTTATTCAGATTCCAACCCAAATTTGCAAAATCCAACCCAATTATTCCTTAAGTCAAGTCTAGCTACAAAGTTTCATCAAAATCTGATATTTTCAGACATCCTGCTAACAATCTGACCAAAAAATGCCAGTGAAAAAGAGGTAATAATAATGGATCAGGCTATCAGAAACAATTCATCCATCAATATGTTTTCGCAGGGAAAAAAGAACATACTATTGAAGCTGGCTATATGAGGGAGAAATATTGTAAAATGTTCGAAACCAAACTGGCATTTTATCATTTTTCAGGTTTTCAGACTTCAAATTTGACTTACATGGTGCAAAGAAATAGAAATTGGTTTCCATCCTTCTGTTCTGTTATTCCTGTTTGGAGTTACGGAGGAAACACACCATATGTCAACAGTTTAACACTTACAGGGTTAACACGTTTACAGAAACACCTTCACACCCAGTTCGAAAGCTTCATTGCCAGGTGTTATTAAACCATCATGTCTAAACTTGACTTTGTGCATTTACAGCTTCACATCATCACTCCACATTCAGGCCTCATTTTCAACATTCAACACTGGGATTAATGCAGTTAGCTACCTGGCGGGATAGCAAACCAGCAGTGCTCAGTTCCCAAAGGAGCTGGAAATCTTCTTACTACTACTGGGTCACTACTGAATAGCCACTGACCCATTTAGGCCCTACTGGTAAAAAAAAGACACTAAATAAAGCTAAAGAAGCATATGTTATCCATGCTGAAGTCTGGTACTATCCACTCAGGCGCTGCTCTTGTGGTGACTGGCAGCAGGTGTCATTTATTGATCTGTTTTTCTGTGGTTTTTGTCGATTTGTTTTTTGCTGCTTTTTCTGCTTCCATTGTTCTTTAGTGGCATTGCTCTGATCAAGACATGATGGAGATGAGGATCATCGCCTTTCTTTCTTTAATGGTTTTGTTTAATTTTATTGTTGGACTGCCCTCAAACAGGATTTAGCACACCCAGAAATTTTGTTTTCTCCTTGGACTCAACGGGAATAATCTGGCACTGGGCGAGTCTATAAATCTTCATTACCACAGTGATACGACTGTTTATGACAACAGTTGGTTCTTGAAGAGATCTTCTGTGGAAAGCTGTGGATTCTGGAGGAGTATAAGGAAAAGGGGTCAGAGAGGTCGCGTGAGACAGCGTTTGGGAAAGTTGGCAGAGAGGAAGCACCTGCCACTGCCTTCTGTGATGTGATCATTAATTTCAGGGAGTCTGTGGCCTGCTCTGCCCCCACTGCTATCCAGGACATGGATATAAAGACAGTATCTAAACACTCGGGTGTGATTGTTGATAAGAGGTTGAACTTTGAAGCAGGTGCAGAACTTTTTGAGCTTTTTGGTAGTTATCTGGATTCAGCTGTGTGGGGATGAGTTCCTTTTTCCCACTGTGTTGACTGTTGAATTATATTGTTCTATAACCTATAACTTGATTGATAAATGCATGTGTTGCATTTGTGAGTTTTTATGTTAGATGTTTTTCGTGTTCTGTATGTTGATACCTGTACAAACGAATTTCCCTTGGGATAAATAAATGAAACCAAACTAAACTCAAGTGCACAATGATAGCACAGTCACAGTTCCTACTTACTCAGCAGTATTGTAGTCATACTTTGTGCTTGTGTATTGCCTGGTTACATTTATGGTCCTGGAGTATCTTGCTGGAATCTGCTGGATCGACTGCCTGACTGGGAATCAACCCCACTGAATTAAGAGCTGCTGACAATTTATTGTCAAGCCTCGAGTGTCTTTATTAACCTCTACTCCTGTGTGTGTGTGTGTGTGTGTGTGTGTGTGTGTGTGTGTGTGTGTGTGTGTGTTGTACCGCAGTGGTCATACCTGTCAGTCACTGGGGTCTATAGGTAGCAGGTACAGTCTGTGTCCTGGAAAAGACAGGAAAGGACAGATGTAAGACAAAGATACTGTCTGAGGGAATTACAGTATATTAGAGAGAAGGAACACGCAAGAAAGTCAACCGTGAGAGGAACGAGTGAAAAGATGAGGGAGCGGATCAACACTTTTGAGACAGTTCTGAATATTGACCAGTTTCTGGTAAGGTTTACTACCTTCAGTGTTGTTTCCTATTGTTAGATTAGTTTTGGAAGGACTGTGGTCACAGTGACAGTGGGATGTTTTTGCCTTTGGTTTTATTTCTACTCTGGTACTTTTTAAGTTTATACTATTTAAAATAATTAGATTTGGTTTAAGTTTGTTTTCTGATCTAACAGTAATTTAAAAATGGGAATAAAGAATTTAGTATGGTGTACAGTTGTAAAATTGTGGGTCCATAGAAACTACACGAAAGTTTATTTTTCACTTATGGTGGTAATGAATTGCCTTAATTGGAACATGACAGAGTGTTTGGACAAGACATGAAGTTATTATTGTGCTGGTTAATTAGCGTATGCATATGGAGATGTTGCTGTGACACATGTTTGTGTGTGTGCATGCGTGCGTGTGTGTGTGTGTGTTGGTTGGGAGTTGGAGGGTGAGAGTGGGAGGGAGGGGGGGCTAATCTCCCCATCTATCTGTCAGTGAGCCGGTCAGATTTTATCATTAACCTTGTGCTACAGGACAGGGCTATATTGTTTTAAGGCCTCAACACATGTACACATACACACACCCACATGCATTCACTTAGTACACTTATAAACAAATGAGCACACATTTAGCATGCTTAAGAACACACACACAGAGATACCTATGAATATGTATTGCTCACTTTCTTGTAAGGGAAACAAGGAATTTGCTATTATTTTTAATTAACTCTCAATGTCACACTGCCCTTCAACCTCTGCATCTATTAGCAGCTCTCATTATGACTCTCTCTCTCTCTCTCTCTCTCCCTCCCTTATTCTCTTTACCTTATTCTCTCTCTCTCTACCTTATTGAGGCTAACTCATAAAGTGCATGAATTCAAAACCCACAAGAGCTCATTAGAATAATGTAACAAAGGTTTATATTATACAGAACAACAGTTTACGTTTTGTTTTTTTTTTTTTTACTTTTCTTCACCCATCAGATTTAAAGTGTGACCTTTTGTTCCTTCAATCATTGCAAGCAACCAATAATAGGAGGTGCAAGTTTAACACTTTAATGTGTCCATAGAGAGATTACTCAGAGAAAAGTGCTGGAAAAAAATATAATAATAGGCAAGCAGGAGGGTGTCAGATACAGGAGTGGCGATGTGATTCAGTTAGTAGAGGGCAGAGTGAGTTTTCTCAGCTGCTCTTGACCAGAGTGTGAAGGTCATTCTGTGGTTAGACAGACAAGAGATTGCAGCATCAATGTTAAATGAGTGTGAGAGTTGGGGAAATGGTGTTTCCTGATCTCATTTTGGGCACTGTGGCTGAGTGTAGCAGACACACAAGGTCACATGATGACACAAGGTAAACATAGGTTGAGAGATGGAGCAAAGCAAAGCCACTAAATCACTGGATTCAATGCCTCTCTCACGCTGCCACTCCTTATCTTTTTGTTTGTCTGTCTCTGTCTCACTTTCATTTCCATTTTTAATTCAATAAATGAAATGGCATGACGTTTCATTTATGGTGCCAAATCACAGAACTGACTGTGACAGACTCCAATTTACAATTAAATAAACCAAAAATGAATTCAAACTGGAAAGTACTCAGATAATGCATGCTTCAGCCAAGTTGACACAGTCCTCAAAAAAAAAAATCTGTATCTGTTACTGTAATGAGAAGGTACTCAGAGAGCACATTCCTCCACCAAGGCCAACTCCCCCCCCCCACAATAATCCCCACCCTGGATCATCACCAAAATAAGATCTTCTTTTTGTTAAATAAAAATCAGCCACAATGCTAAATTTCATCGAAATTGGCCCATTAGTATTGATTTTATAGGTTAAAAACTTCTTCTGGATCCTGAATCCAGAATATGATCCATATCACCTCCAAAACTTAATTGCTTCTTCCTCTCGACATGACTTTTCAAGACATCCTGCTAACAAACAGATAAGCAAACAAACGGTGATGATCACATAACCTCCTTGGCGGGGATAATAATAGGATCCTCTTCAAAATACCCACAGTACTAGACAGTCATGGGATATATGTGATTGATTTTTTCATTCAACAAAGTGCACTAGGTCATTAAAAGAAAATGGAAAAGAAAAAAAAAAACACTTTCTTGGCTGATGACCTAATTTTCCACCACATTTCACCAAGCTTTTGAAATATGCGAGTAAGAAATTGGACCAAAACAGAGCTAATAATAAAAGTACAGGGAAGATTAGAAATCATTTGGTGATAGGATTCAGTTAGTTGTTACAACTTCAATGTATTTTAAAACCAATGCAGGATTTAGTTATATAAAAGCAGTGCTAAAAGTGAAGCTAATGGGAATGATCTACACATGCATTTAAATTGTTGCTGACATGGAACGCGGAAGAATAACATGTCTAAATGAAGCATCTTATACAGGTTGAGCTTTTTTTTTCTGAGCCTGGTTTGGATGGAGCCTGGCCAACGCCTGTTTGATCCTGTTGATGGATTGTTGCTTTGGTGTAATGTGTAGTGCAGTGGTGCTGAGGTCATACTGTATGTAGTGTAGGACAGGAGACAGAACAGGGACAGAGCTGCTACTACATCATGCTAAAGACAACTGATGAGGAACAGGTAAAGGCATAAAGGACAAGAACTCTGGCTCTGGGGTGGAGGAAGAGGAGGAGGAGGAGGACGTTTTATTTTTTTCTCTTTTAAAGATACATGAATGATGTATTTCATCATTACTGTTGATCTACATCTCACTGAATCCTGAAGGTTTCAGCTACAAAAACATCTATAGGACTTAAGTTATTTTAATAATTTAATAATGTCTTTTTCTGGATCTTTTTTTATTTAGTATTTTAAGTTAATGGGTTGCTTTTGCCTCTTTACTGTATTTACACTGTAATTTGTGCAAAATTTAAATTGAAGCCTCTTAGATTCACTACTGTATAGTAAAAGTAGTGTTACATGTGAGTCATATACTAGCCAAATCCTTAAAAAAAAAAAAAATGAATAATTTATTTTAGTTTAATCATAGATCCAAAGCAGCCAAAACCTGCCGTCTGATTGGAATTATAATTTTAAGTTGCATGCCATTTCCTTTGCTTAACCCACAGAGAGATATTGTACAACATGTTGATTTCTGTTATTGTACATATGCTATTTAAATTCTGAGTCACAGCTCAAATTGAAATTCTATGCATGGATCCTGCTGTTTTGCAGGCAAGAGGTTTATGTAAGACTGAATTTAAATGGATCCTGTAATATAAGGATAAATTACAGTACGAGGTTTCAGCCCTGAGAGATTATACAGCATTGCTCCTTCACACCCAACATCTGTGTACAGCAGTGATTTGCATCAAACTTAAATCATATTAGCAAATAAATATGTATTTAACCTACAATGTTACAGAAAAGCATACAGGTAAGTTTTCAGTCATCAAAAATGATCCCTTTCTGAATCAAAGTGCTTTTATGTGACTGTGTGAACTGTTTCATGTACTTGTCTTGTCCTTAGTTACAAACTCTGCTATTCTGCCAGCTAAGGTGATTTATGGAAATACCTTTCAACCCAGGTCTTTGCATAATGCCAAATAATTATAATGCACACTGGAAGTTTGCATTTCTATGTCCAGCCAGTCATAAATCTACTGTTAGCCCAGCTTTTAGTGAATACGTGGGTGTAGGATGATAATGGGGATGTGGGATATTGAGGTGTTAAACAAACACTTGTTGCATTACAGCTCATAAGCTGAATAACAGTTTGTGGTTCATGGTGTTTATTGAGGTTGAAAATAACCTGTTAGATAGTTGAGAGGCATCAGAGGTTTTTTAAGAGGTTTTAACTGCAGGCCACCTGCTGTCATTTATTAATTCATGAATTAATTTATTAATTCTAATCTATTCCAATTGGTTGTTTTTCTACATGTGCACCAAAGAAAGGGACCAAAAACATATATTACACTAACTGCTCGAATTAATTGAACATTTTCAGATTAAGTGATGATGTAAATCATTATATAACCCTTACTTCAGTAGAGAAGACAATTATGGGCAGTTAGCGGATCTTCTTGTTGGGCCTCATGGATCTGTCAGCTTTCTTTTCTCGTGACAACATGAGACAGAAATGCATGGCAGCTGATTTAGCTTCTTGTTTTCTCATGTCATGGATGCATGTGATCTGTAAGTTTAAGGCTGCACATTGTAGCTGCACCTGGATCTGCTGTATGTTAACAGCCTCTGTGGGTTTAATGAGTGTGGTGCAAAGTGAGCACACCAATCACTGGGGCTATGTCTTCTGTCCAAGTGTGTGTGTGTGTGTGTGTGTGTGTGTGGGTGAGTGGAAGGTAAGCATGTTTTCTCAAGTTCTATTGAAGTACATGTGCTTTGAGTTTTTCTATTTTTGGGAGACTTGTGCTACTGCATTTCAGAGGGAAATGTCTGACAGCTACTGTTATATTCAACAAAAGATCAAGTTTCCTGCTTTTTTTTCCTACAGGAAAATCCCAAAATTGGAGATGCAAGTTTTTCATCCATTATGTTGAAAAAACTTGTATCTCCAATTTAAAAATTTTTCATTTTCATCATACTCCGGGTGCTTTTAATACTAAAGTATATTTTATAGCTAATGCTTACTTTCATTTAAACAACATTTTAAAGCATGTTTTTAAAATCAAACTTCTAATTAAGTATTTTTCTCATTCTGGCACCACTGATTTTACTTAAGTACCTGATTTAACTACATTTTCCTATACTTACATGTGTGTGTGCACGGCTGTGATTGTAGGTGTAAAGTACACACGTGTGTTGGACTTCGGAAGGGGAGTCGGAAGGGGAAGATGAGGAATGTTCTCCCTTCCAGGATCTCTTCCTCTGGCTCCTCTCCAGCCTCTGCCTCCTCTTAGGGAGGGGTTTTTCCGATCTCTATGCCCGTTTTGTCTATTTCTGTCTGCAGGGTATTCAGGTTGGTGTGTATCCCTTACACACACGCCACACATTCCCCATCTCTTTCTCGTTATCTCAAGACTCCTCGCACTGGATCGAGTTTTATCCTCCTCCGAAGTCTCAGTTGTCAGTTATTTCTCCTTCTCTCTCCCCCTTCCCTTCCCTTCTTTCCTATACCTGTCATCTAGTTTTTATGTTTTCATCTCTCTCCCAAAAAATGATTTCTTCATCAAATGCTTTCTCCCCGATGCTTTTGGTTTCTTGCTGAATCTGTGAGACACACTGACTGTGGGTGATGCAGTGTTTTCCTTCGGCTACAGCTGTACGGGGAGTACAGGGAGCAGCTGGGGAACTTTGCCAGACGGGAGGCTGCCCGTTTGCTGACAGAGAGACAATGGAGGAGACAAGCCGGGGACAACACCACGGCTGCCGCCCGCAGAGGGCATGCCCGGCGACATCATCACCCTGTGACTCTGGAGTCGCATCACAGCCACACCTCTTCCACCAAGAAACCCCGTCCGTACTCCAAATGCCAAGGTAACCAATGGGCAGGAGGAGTCATAATTGTTCACATCTAATAAAGAGTATCATTTAGAAGCATTAAAATGTACAACTAGTGACACTTTATATAGTCACTCCTAGTGGTTGTGATGCCTCCTTTTTTGTTGCCGTATACTGAAGTTCTGTACGTAGGCACAAGTTTGGGCTACTGTTTACTTGAGTATTTCCATTTTCTGATTGTATACTTGTACTCCAGAGAGCTACAGCTGATTTTTAGCTGATTTCCGTGTATCTTGAGTATAAGCCAAGTTTTTATTACCAAATTTCACAAAGCAAACTGGGGGGTTGGCTTATACACAAGAAATTCAAATTTGATCCCAGAGAACGAAATTTCCAGGGGTGGAAATACTACCNATACACAAGAAATTCAAATTTGATCCCAGAGAACGAAATTTCCAGGGGTGGAAATACTACCCATTACAACTATCTATGGAAAATAGTTTAAACCATACCTTAGAGCGAGATATTTCCTGACTAAAACATCTTGTCCAGCACATTTTGTAGCAGCCAGTTTGATTGGTCAGTTACAGTAATCAGCTGCTGAAATAAATATCATGTTTATCGGTATTGGTACGTGGATTATTTTCAGAAACTCACAGGAATACTATGACAATACTCAGAAAAAAAGTAATTTGTTAAACAAATAAACTTATGGAACAACATCAGGGGTTCGGCTTATATACGGGTTTCTTTAAAATTTTAAATTTGCAGTCAAAATCAGGGAGATAGGCTTATACACGAGATTGGCTTATACTCAAGTATATACACGGTACTTCATTTACTGAATAACTTACAGATTCAGATTTTACACACAACATACTGTATATGATAAGGTCCTGAAATATGCTTTAGTTTAAACTACAGAACAGTATATGACATAATTAAACTAAGTAGTCCCTGCAGTAGAGACATTGTCTGGGTGATAAAACACACTGAAAGGTAACGATCTTCAGAATAAGTTCTTATAAATCATGAACAGCTGCACGATGGAATGCAAACCAGCACAATATTTTTGCTGCAAGTACAAGTTTTGGAAAGGCTGGCATTGGCCCAAGTGTGCATGGTAATATTCGAGTAATATTGTATTGCTGTATCGGATTTCATTGTAGTTTCATAGTATGTCTAGCTCATGAATAATTTTTCAGGTGCTGGCTCTGTATTTGAGTATTGGACTGCATCATGCTGTACAGATGTTCATGATATTTTGTCCATTTCTCTGAATATTTTATTGTAATTATTTATTTTACTTAAGTAAAATAAATAATAACAATGGAGTCTTTTTACCGATGGAGTAAATTGTAGTTTTTGTTGTTTTATTCTTATGTGTCTTTTGCTGTTGTCAGGCAATGCACATACAATTTTAAATACAGTAACCACATAACATCATTCCATACATTTATGATACTGATGAGCTATTGTATCACCATTGTAGCTATAATCACTTCAACTGATATCCTGTTGATATTATTACAATAAACAGACAGTAGTGAAATTAAGTGATAAATGGATTCAAATCAAGGTGACTCATTAATTTTGTTTTTCATGCCAGACTGTTTGTCTCGTATGCGGCGGTACATAGTGACCAAGATGGGGGAGGACTGGATTTTTCTGGTCCTGCTGGGCCTGATGATGGCTCTGGTCAGCTGGAGTATGGACTATGCCAGTGCCAAGAGTCTGCAAGGTACCAGACAGTTAGACCAAGGTCAGAGAGATATTATTAAACAATGTAGATCCAGCATTTCCTTCTCTGTTTACTAGTTAGATAACATGAGGCTTTGGTTACTGGTTTTTGGTTCTCTTTTCCTTCTCTACCTCTGTTGTCTCCATCTGTTTCAGCTTATAAGTGGATGCATGGGGAGCTTAAGGGCAACGTGCCGCTTCAGTACCTCGCCTGGGTCAGCTATCCAATGATCCTTGTGATGTTTGCCTCGCTCTTCTGTCACTTAGTTTCTCCACAGGCCATCGGTAAGCCTTTCATCACTTCTCTGTCTCTCTCTCTCTCTCTCTTGTGTTCTCCTGATCTTATTTTCTCTGTTTACCTTTTTTCACTGCCTTTTTGCCAAATTGCAACACATGAACAGCACTTTCATTATTAATTGCACTCATTATTAACATGACTTGAGTCAGTTTTCATAGAGTATATCTACCCGTCTCGATGACTGAGAATCTTCATGAAAGCATTGCACTCAACATCATTAGCCTTTGTCTTCTCTTCAACTTTACATTTTTTTCTTCCTTTGCATCTCTCCTTCCTCCGACTTTTTTCTTTCCCACAGGTTCTGGTATTCCGGAGCTGAAGACCATACTGAGAGGTGTGGTGCTGAAGGAGTATCTGACCCTTAAAGCTTTCATAGCGAAAGTAGTCGGCCTGACTGCTGGCCTGGGCAGTGGAATGCCAGTGGGAAAAGAGGTAAATAAACTCTCTTTCAATAATTTTACCATCAAATCCATTGATACTGCACTACCATCATCATTATGATTCTTCCTCAGTCTTCCTCCTTTTCTCTTTCTCTTCCAATCTCTGTCACTCTGTCTGTTGTTTCTCCAAGCACGGAGGATAATAAATCATCTTTTGTCGCTGTTTTCCCTCCTCTCATGGGAACGAAGCAAATTATTCAAGTCTTCTGCAAAGTCCATTCATTTTCCACATTACAGGAGCAGAGCACTGTCACACTGAGCAATTATAAAGTGATTTATCTGCACTTGATACAACATGTCCCAGTTTAGACTCCCTGTTTAAGAGACAGTGGTCGATGTCTTTTATAAAATGTTGAGTTGCGTTCACCTGTCAGTCATTTCTTTCTGTCACTTCCAGGGCCCGTTTGTTCATATCGCCAGCATCTGTGCCGCAGTGCTGAGCAGATTCATGTCTATCTTCTCTGGAGTCTATGAGGTAAGTCGAGGCCCTGACCAGAATGGTCTACATCTCACATCAGCATATCTCCTCCTCCCGACCACAGTCATTACACTGATGAAGATGTGGAATGCAGTTTCACCCAGTCTGTTCTGGCTGAAGTCATTTCTGCTGCTTTGTTGTTTCCTGTTGTAACTACAGGGTTCCCACAAGCCTCGAAAACTCCCGATATGTGTGGATTTAAGAAAAGTAAAGCCTTTTCTTCTTCTTCTTTTCCTTTCGGCTTTCCCTTCAGGGGTCACCACAGCGAATCATCTGCCTCCATCTAACCCTATCCTCTGCCTCCTCTTCTCTCACACCAACTAACTTCATGTCCTCTTTCACTACATCCATAAATCTCCTCTTTGGTCTTCCTCTAGGCCTCCTGCCTGGCAGTTCCAACCTCAGCATCCT
>VXCM01000028.1:499768-662550 GCA_014773175.1 Lucifuga dentata | reverse complement strand
CACCCCGCCCCACTCCCCATCACACTTTCTCCTTCCCCCTGTTCTCTCCCTCTGTTTTCTGTGTCAGTAGAACCCTTATGGTTACACAGATATTCTGACTGTTGGCTGTGCCGTGGGAGTGGGATGCTGTTTCGGCACTCCACTGGGAGGTACTGTACACTTTGCTCCCTGCTTGCTGCCCTTTAACAGCCTAAACCTTTACACTGACCTTCACTCTATGCTGAATCAAAGCTAATACTGCACCAGAGGTGGAAAGTAACTAAAAATATTTACTCAAATACTGTACTTGAATACAGTTTTGAGATACTAGTTCTTTACTATAAACTCACAGTTTGTACTCATTTCTACTAGAAAAAATTATACTTTTACTCCACTACATTTATCTAAAGACTGTTGTTGCTTTGCTTTCACTGTTGTCAGATAAAAACCTTATATCTTAGCCTTATGTCAGCTCAGGGGCACACCACATGTTGACAGTGCCTCAGTACATATCAATACTTAAAACCTGAACATTCTAAGCTTCATGAGGTAGCATTTGTTGCAGGATTGTTGTAGATTTCATTAGATTGTTTTCTGTTTAATTTCCTCAAGTAGTTCATTTTTTCTTTGTTCAACTGTTTTCATCTTGCCTAAAGAAATATTTCTGATGAGCTCTGATGTTTTTATCGCACCACATGGTGTGTGTGTGTGTTGGTGTATGGTGTGTGTGTTAGCTCCACTTGATTCTCCTGTTTATAATTACACCCTCATCTTCAAGTGTTTTAGGACTCATTATGCTTATTTAACTATTACCCCTTCTTCTTTCCCTGTTTCTCACTCTTTCTTTCAACCTCCTCCTCCTTTCCTCCCCTTGTGTAATTTTACATACGGTCCATCCTCATCTCCTCTTGAACTCCTTTCTTTCTGTCCTTCCTCCTATCTCTTCACCAACAGGCGTGTTGTTTAGTATTGAGGTCACGTCTACCTACTTTGCGGTGAGAAATTACTGGCGGGGATATTTTGCTGCCACATTCAGCGCCTTCATATTCAGGGTGCTCTCTGTTTGGAACAAGGATGCTGGTGAGACCCAAAGAAGATGCAACACACACACACACAGAGTTTTTTTTTAAAAAAAAGGGAATGCTGAGCTGGCACATTCTGGATAGTAGTTTGATGTAACAGCTCAGTAATTTTTTTTTTTTTTTTTTTNTTTTTTTTTTTTTTTTTGGTTCTTTAGATAAACCTCAAATGTTTCATGTCATCACTTACAGCACATAAACAATCCACCAGTATCACAGTAAAGATATTGAGCCGAGTGATATAGAAAATATACAGTATAATAATAATAATATATAATAGTATAATATAATTTATTTTCTGTCTTTCTCAGTCACAATCACAGCTCTCTTCAAAACTAACTTCCGGATGGATTTCCCCTTTGACCTGCAGGAGCTGCCTGCATTTGCAATAATAGGGTGAGAATAAGGTTAAACATGATGTAAAATATGTGCTATTTTGCAATTTTAGAGTGAAGGAAAAACAAAATTCCCAGTTGAGCAACCTCTTCAATTAAGAATTATGAGCAATAATATGTCACATAAAAATCACCTGGTTAAATTGTATAAAATTTAAGATTTTTACATTTTTGTTTTGGAATTACAGTGAGATTTATTTTAGCAGCTCCTTCTTACACATTTTTTTAAACTCATGTTATTATGTTTGCATTTTCATTCTAAAGCTAATTAAATCTTTTAAAAGTAGATTTTTTCCTTTAATAATACAAACTCGAAACTCAAGTACTTGTGCATGTACCCATGTGTGTGTGTGTGTGTCCAGTGATTGCAGTTTACCTTTTTCTCTCCTATGCTGTAGGATCTCATGTGGCTTCCTTGGCGCATTCTTCGTCTCCCTGAACAGACAGGTGGTTCTCTTCATGAGAAGACCAACGGCACTCACACGCTTCCTAACCAAGCAGTGAGATCTTAACACATACACTCAAACACACAAACACACACACAACACAAGAGTTGCCATGCTTTAATGTGGCGCTCAGCTCTTAAAACTCTGCAATTCTGGTAGCAGACACTATTCCCAGAAACTCAAACCATTTTCACATTCAAATCCAATTCCCCTTAATGTATCTCAGCTCCACTCTACAAAGTCATCAGTCTCACAACACTGGCCAGGACAGCAGCAAAGTCTTAACAACCTTTCAGCCTGTTATTCACTCAATGGGGAGATTCACTTATCCTCTGAGACTCACCAGTCAGGGAACATTAGTCTCCGCCATTAAGAGAGGCGAGCAGCTGCACCAGGAGAGCTGTACTATCATTGCTGGTACATCCTCACACTGAGACATTCATTTCTATTACTGGCATCGCTTATTTACTGGTGCTCTGCTGTACTGTGGGGTTCTGAGAAGTTTTGATGACTGTATGTGCATCCATGTATCTGCACGTGTGTGTGTGTGTGTGTGTGTGTGTGTGTGCGCCCAGTCGATTGATCTATCCAGGAGCAGTGACACTGATCATCGCCACCTTCACATTTCCTCCTGGGTTTGGCCAGTTTATGGCTGGAGAGGTCAGAAATTGAATCAGTCTTTTTCACACACTCTGGGTCTTTTTGATGTGTGTTTGTGGTATTTTGTAAAAAAAAAAAAAAAGTCGTGTAAAATCATGTTTTATAATGTGAGCGTGTTCACTCTGGCAGCTGATGCCCAGGGAGTGCATCAACTCTCTGTTTGATAATTTCACCTGGACCAAAATCTCAGGATCTCCTGCTCCTCCACCTGGCCTGGGTCGCTCGTCTGCATGGCTGCATCCCAGCGTCAGCATCTTCATTATCCTCCTCCTCTTCTTCATCATGAAGGTGGAGTATGTCTTTCTCATACTGTGAAAGTGCTGACTTTAAATATACGTGATATCGTGAAAAACATTTGAGATTGGTCTGGTTTGACAGTAACCTCGAAATACCTCGATCCTGTTTTTGTGTTGCAGTTCTGGATGTCAGCAGTTTCCACCACGATGCCTATTCCCTCGGGTGCCTTTATGCCCGTGTTCATATTAGGTAAGAGGATTTTGTAATTCAAGTGCAGTATCTCCTACTGAGCTTCACTTCAATTTGTCTTCACCAGCGTACCTTATCTCTCTCCTCAAGGAGCTGCTTTCGGTCGCCTCGTAGGGGAGATCATGGCCACTCTTTTCCCCAATGGAATCTTATTTGATGGGATAGTCTACCGCATTCTGCCGGGAGGTTACGCTGTTATTGGTCAGTCTCCTAACTTCTGTTCTGTACTCATAGGCCTTGAGAATCCTTGAAATGACTGTGGGTTTGAGAATAATGTTGTAGAGCATTGACAGTGCTTGATTTTAACAAAATAAAATATGCATAGCAATTTGTCAGTATGCCTCTGCTATCTGGGATTTACTCGTCACATCCTGAGGAAATCTCTGTAGTGCAGATTTATATTGATGTGGCAGCAGTTTAAGAGTGATTTCAGCATTTTGACTTGGCAACACCCGCCATATTGAGGCCTCTATTTGAAACAAAAATTTGATGTCCAAGTGACTGCGTACCTTATTCATCTTTTCTCCACAGCTGTAAACCTAGCTCACCTTCATTCAGAGTTATCAGTAGCAAACCATAACACACATTCTTTTTTTTCTCTGTCTCTCCTCTCCTCTTTTTTTCCAGGTGCGGCAGCGATGACGGGAGCCGTCACACATACAGTTTCTACAGCGGTAATCTGCTTTGAGCTGACTGGTCAAATCTCCCACATCCTGCCCATGATGGTGGCAGTCATCTTAGCAAACATGGTGGCTCAGGGTCTGCAGCCTTCACTCTACGACTCCATCATCCAGGTGAAGAAGCTGCCCTACCTGCCTGAGCTGGCCCTCGGGCATATCAGGTAAAGATTATTCAGCAGAACAGAGGTTTATACAGGGAAACTCTCATTTTGTGGGTCTGTGTTCATGTGCATTGTTGCTGTTGTAAGTCAATTTCAGTGTTTCTCATTTCCAGCAAGTATAACATCTTTGTGGAAGACATTATGGTGCGCAAGGTGAAATTCCTGTCTTCTCATGCCACCTTTCGGGAACTGAACCATCTGCTCGAGAGCACCACCCTCAAAACCATCCCCCTGGTCGACTCAAGAGGTAGGGTGAGCTAGACTATTAAGTACCATACTTTCATGCTTTCATTTTACCTACAAAGGTACCTACTGTTAAGCAATACTCCAGTCAAAATCTAAACATTCCAACACTCCCCTAAAGGCTTTGGATGGTGGCTCTCATGTAGTTACAATGGATGCTAGTTGTGACCAGTTTTCACAGCAAAAAAACAAAGTATACATAGAAACATGATATCACTGCAGAACAATAATCTTTTATTATCCATCTGTTGTATAAATATTTTAAATAATCAATATTTCACCAGTGTATCACTAAATATGTTACTTCCTTGTGGCGTAATAAAATGCAAAAGTTCGAGCTTGCTGTTCTCAGCCAATGAGGAAACTACAGACTTTTACATCCATCTTAGAGTGTAATGGGAGTGATTGTTTGATAGATTTTGGGTGTAATATCACTTTAACACTCTCCTCTTTCCAGAATCCATGATTCTTTTGGGCTCCATCGAGAGGACAGAGCTTCAGGCCGTCTTTGATTGGTGGCTCTCCCCAGAGAGGCGAGTCTTTGAAAGAGGTCAGAATTCACTGGGCCGTGGCTGCAAAGTCAGCTGGGAGTCTTTCACTTTTGTGGATGAGGAGGGAGGAGAGGATTGCGCAGACAAGGTGAAAAAACAAACCCCAAATTAATTCACAGGTATTTTTTCCGACTTAACAGTTTATTAGTTTCAATGATCTATAATGCAGTAACAAATTATTCTATGTGCCCAGACAACTCCAGTACAGGATGAATGTAATGGGCCCATCCCATCCCCCAAACCTCAGGAGCCCTCCACCAATCACACAGATTCGGGTATCATGGCATTTTCAATGCACATAAAGACAAATGTGCCAGATGTCAGATGTCACTTCTTTCACTTCTCATGCTTGTCGTCATATCATGTCCTTAGACAAGCGCAAGCTGCCGTCTGTCAGGAGGACCCTTCAAAGACTCTTCTCCTCTTCGTCTTCATCAGGCCAGACTGAGACTCAGGTACTTCGATTTACATCTATGAGCAACCTAGAGTTCTCCTCCGTCTGACCCAAAGAAAAAAACATCAACAAAATACTGATCTGCTGTCAAGTTGTTGGTGGCAGCTCACATAGCCAAATAAGTCCAACTTAAAGTTAGATCTGTAATATAATGGCAGGAGTTTGATATGATAGAGAGATGCAGCAGATTTTGTGCAGCTGAAGCACTGACATATGCTGCAGTGGCTGATACACCAAAGCCACCAGGGGTTGCCTTACTATCACTTAGAAAAACTGTATATCTGGATTCTGTCCTTCTCTCTCTCTCTCTCTCCCCCCCCCATCTTCCTCTCTTTTTTTTGTTTCTTCCTCTCTTTTAAGGAGACCACGCCTCCTCCGTTGACTGACACCATGTCCCCAGAGGAGGTACTGTACCTTATCAATTCCACATAGCCAACAATAAGACAATCCTAATCAATAATTAGTAGGTCTTCACACTGTGAGTCCATTTCTCTGTCTTGTGATTGGCTGATGCAGATCAAAGCCTGGGAAGAGGCAGAGCTGGATAAACCAATCGATATGGAGCAGATTCGTATAGATCCCTCCCCATTTCAGCTTGTGGAAAGAACTTCTCTGCACAAGGTAATTGAACTCAACATCATTTGCACATGCAATCACTTTGTACACACCTGCTGATTGTGCTCTTATAAGTTCTACACTTTCACATTCAAACCGATTATGAAACACATTAGAGTTCACTGTGTGCTGTGAGTCATGCTGTGATGCAATATGATTCATTTATTATTTTCTGTTCATTTCTTTACAAGGAGCAGCACACAGTATAGCACAATACAATCAATTCTGACTGGATCGTACATTTTATTCTCTTTCTCATTCAGACACACACTCTGTTCTCTTTGCTGGGTCTCAGTCACGCCTATGTCACCAGTATTGGAAAGCTGGTGGGTGTTGTGGCTCTAAAAGAGGTGAGATCACTTATTTCCCCTCATCGTTCCTTCTGTTCTATCACCTCTTTTACTTGATCATGTAACATGACAGCAAGCTATGATAATTTCACTGTGGGCAGTTGTTCTGTGGATTTGTCACTGTGATTCATGTAGTTACTTTATTAAACGCCCTAACAACTCATCTCCCCGGATGCTGACCTCATTTTTCCTTCAGCATTTTTCTTACTTTATGTTTTTTATAGAAATTAGAGTACAGTTCAAGAGCATTTCAGTGAATATCAAATTGGCTTATCAAATCCTAAATCAAATCTATTTATGTATTTGGAAAGTAAGTACTCAAACCCTTTACTTAAGTAAAAGTAGCAATTAAATAATGGAGAAATACTTTAAGTAAAAATCAACAATGAAGCAAATGTTTATTGTAAAAAAAGATGGTTCCTTTCAGAATGTCAAATTATTTAATAATAATGAAATTGCCCAAAATCGAAAAAAAAATAAAAAATAAGGGAGAACAGAATGAGTCAAGGCAGGAAGAAAAGAAGAAAGGCAAAAAGAAAAGAAAGAAGGAAAAAGTAAAGTATGAAGGAAAGAATCAAGGAAATAAGAAGACTAAAAGACAAAAGGGGAAAAAAGAGGGAGACAAGAAAAAGTAAGCTATGACAGGTGGGAAAGAAGGAAAGGAAGAAGGAAAGATATTAGAGGGAAGGAAGAAAAGAAGAAAAATCCCAAAAAGAAAGAAAAGAATCAATATTAGGCCATTCTTTTTTCCATACTTAACCTTTCAGTAGCACAGAATCTGACAGGTCACAGATTGCAGTGTAACACCAACTATGTGCTTCTTTCTGCTCCCACAGTTACAGAAAGCTATAGAGGGCTCAACACGTAGTGGGGTGAGGCTCCGCCCTCCTCTTGCCAGTTTCAGAGATGCCAGCAGAAAAGCTAAGAAACACCAACCTCCCTCATCCACCCCTTCATCCCCCACCCGGGAGAGAGACCTGTGGGGGGAAGGGAGCAGACGGGAGGGGGAGCTGGTGAGGAAGGAGTCCAAGGAGGATTCCCAAGGGAAGGTGTCTGCTTCCAAAGGGGTTCCCACCTGCAACACTGCTCCCTCCTCCCCCAGCAGTGTGGGGAACACCAGTGGCAGCAACACCACCACAAGAGGAGCTGAAGGATCTCCACAGGAACCTGTGTCCCCTTCCACCTCCTCTCCTACCTCACCTTCACCACTGGCCTCCTTTATGTCCCCCTCCACCCCTGTCCTTACACTGTCATCCCTCCAGGAAGAGAGGGAGAGCGAGGAGTCAGATGAGCCTATATAGGAGCACCTGATTTTAAAAGGGAAGACTTAAAGTCTCCTTTGTTTTGTCTCCTTTTCTTCAGTGACAGCACTTTAGCTGCTTTCTGTGTGGAGGAGCACCACTCAGGCACATTTACAGCCCTCTCAGACATTCAGCTTTCAGTGAGCAGGAGGAGCTGCTGCACATAAAACTCCTGAACTTTAGTGCAGCCTTATTTTCTTTTTCTACGCTTTCAACAGTCTCATTTTAACGATCAAATCTCAGGTGGCTTCCTGTGTCTTTGAACTACGGATGGACAGACAAACATGTTCAGTCCTACGCTCAGTCATGTTCAGTGTCATTTTGAATGAACACAATATGTAGCTGTATGCCACATGTATCAATGTCTGTTAAATTAATCAATCAGTTAAATCAACTGACAGCAGTGAATTGTTTCATACTGAATATTATAATGATGAAAAGTTGATTATTTGACTGGTCAAGCTGGTCATACATTTTAAATTTACTGATCGAGATCAATTTTCAACTATAACTTACATTTATCATATATTTTCTGTATGGTAAATCAAATCACTTATAACAGTCTGTAATTTTTAAAGAAAATAACTAATAAAAGTTTAAGTAATAAAATTGACCAAATTTATTTTAGTTTTTACCAATGAGATGTGAAATTAGTAGATTTCTTTTTAAATTGATGAAAATTTTTATGATCCTAAGTATTCTGTGACGTCAAATTAACAGTTTGTGGTTACAGTTTGTTACTTTTTTCATTTTGTATCATTTTAATTTGAATACTTTTAGGGCTGTTTGTTGAACAAAATAAGCATTTTGAAGTCATCGCTGGCAACTCTGGCAAAAAATGCACTTCAACCCCTCAGTGACAGTTTGTTCCTACATTTAAGCTTTGAAAGAGAATGTTTCAGAGGCAGCAACATATCAATATTTTGTGCTGTGAAGGTCAACAGTATTTCAGGCTCTGATTCCTGTGTTAGCTTTAACAAATAAGCCCATGTCCCTATAAGGGAAGATTGAGAATTTATTTGACATTACAGGCTGCATTACAGTGCTTCCAGTTTGAGATTTCGCCAGCTCCTTGGTGATCATTGTTTTGTCTGACAACCACCAATGAGCTGGCCAGAGACTCCAACTGCCACCAACGTGAATGAAAAAGACATATTACATGTGTTAAAGGAGTCAGTGTGTTAGGATTTAATTATTTCCACCCTGGAAAGATATCTGCACATTTGGACAAGGAATTCTGTTAGATGGTTTGTTTATTTGCGCTTTCTCCACTGGAGGAACAGAAGAGAGAGGGACGGGTAAAGGACCAGAGGACCAGAGGAGTGTAGGAGGTTCACTCGTGCAGGAAAAAGAGGAGAAAAGGAAGAGAAAGAGGAGAAAAGGAAGAGATAAACAGCTGTTGACAGAAGAGGCAAAGGGAACGTGGAAGAACCACTCTGTGACCTTCCAACAAGCATGCATAGGTGATAGGAGTGTTGCCAGTTATACTCACTTATTTCAAATAAATAGCCCAATTTCATACAGATTTTTACTTAAGCAATCCAATTTATACAGCATTTCATACAGTATTTACCTTTTTGCTGCACATTTCCAAATCATCCTCTTTATGTTACATCCCCTTTGGTTGGTATGAAAGATTTTTCAGCTAATTTTTCTTTTTCCAGGCAGTGATTCTTCCCACAAGACAGCAGACAAGTTACTATACAATGACAGACATACAGACACACAAATACACAGAACAGACACAAAGAGACAGAAAGAGAGAGAGAAGGAGAAAGGCAGAGGACCAGAAGCAGATTGGGCATCATGCTTGCAGACAGATTACTGTAACTCTTGGAAGATGGCAGTAGAATTATACAAAAGAGAAACTCAACTGGAAATCAGTTAACAAAGACATAATCAGTAAACCTTAACGTCCACATAAATATATTTGGCTTCTTGTTATTAATTTATTCATTCATTGAGATCTTTATGATCATACAAAGCAATAAAATAACCCAACTTGAAGCAGTGTCTTTTCTGGTTTTCATGTATGTTTCCTCATCAACTCATATCTTTTTTAAGCCAAAGATGAGGCAATCTCATAATTATATGCTCAGATCAGATAATCCAAACTGTTTTTACCATAAACAAATAGAAATTAATAGCCTTTCCACCACATTATGTCTTTATATGACAAAAAAAGATACTGCTCCCAAACCAGCTGGTACCTACATTAAATTATAGACTGTACAAGTTGTCATGTTATTTCTCCCCACCAAATAATCGTTCAATAAATAAATGAATATGTGGCATTTTGTAAAGATATCTTGTTTGCAGTTTAGAGCCTCCTGACTTTGTATCATCTATTCTGGATTCAGTTCAGAGATTGAAATGACACCGTGACAATAAAATTATGATAGCTTGTTGATCATTTTTAGCTGCTAAGGTATCCATCCATCTCCAGTCTCTTAGAAAAGGTGGAAAAATACTCTCATGTTATTGTGGAAGAACGAGCGTGTCTGTCTGGGTTTTAGGAGCTCAAAACTATAAAACAAGATGGCTTTACAACCATGACACCTACTCTAACTTATACTGGGAGGGATTTCAACAAGTCAGTAGAAAAATAAACATTGTCCCAACATTGCATAAATAAGCACTTAACAAATAAATTCATTCAAGTCAATAAACCATTTTAGTTTTTTAAGTTTCTCACACAATCATCAGAGTGAGAGGAGAAAGTGATCTCCAACAGTGAATGATGAAAAAATGGGGTGTCATGCACAGAGTCCACTTCACTGTCTCCCTTCCTCGCAGGAAAACAACCATTCTTCCTTGGGAAAAAATAAAATAAAAACATGCTTGCTCAAACATCCTCATAATCGCTGTCATACTCCCAAGCAGCTGCTTCACAGTAATCACGATGAGCAGGAAGACTCCAATCTATTCGGTTCTAGTGTTCACTTCTAGTCTTCTGTTCTATTCCCTGATTGACTGACTGAGCAGCACACACACACGGGCTTTAATTTCCTTTATATCCCACCGATGGATTCTGTATTTATAACAAAAACATTCCTCTATCTTGTCTTCTGTCTGTGATTGCATTGTGGTGGACATTAAAAAACACACAATCAGGCCTAAAATATGACCTTAAGAGCAATCCCAAAGTAAAGTGGGAGCAAGAGGTGTAAAAAAATAAAGAAATCATACCGTGTGACTATGAGAGAGGCAATTTTATATACTCAGACTATATACATCTATATGACAGAGCTGACACTGGTCTGTTAGGAGGCCAGTGTTCTGCCTGTCTATTGCTGGTTACAATTTAGATATTCGTGTGCGTGTGTGTCTGTGCATGTGTATGGTGGTCTACTTGAGCCAGCAGTGAATCTTCCCCCCACATGTTTCAAAGAATGTGTCCCTTGTGTACCACAAGAACACATCGAAACAATGTTCTAGATTAATTGAACCTCACGTCATGTACTGCCATCTATCTTCCAGTACATTGCATTTCTTCGTGGTTATCACCCTCACTTTATCACAACTACGTCTATGGAAAAGCAGCTGAGGGTTTGTGTTGTGAAGTGGCTCGGTTTTGGTTGTCGGTGGTGCTGAAAGCTATCAGAGTGGGAATTGGGTAACGTCAACAGTCCAAAGGCAAAAACCTCTCATGAGTTGGATTGCATCAGTGCAAAGAGATTCTCTTGTCTTTCTTTCCCATCATTCACGCTGTCAAACAGACTTTACCACTCAAGCCCACTCCACGCCCACTGTGGCTCTGCCCAGTATACTATGGTTCAGTGCAAAGTCTATACAATGCTGTATAGTACAGGTACTCCATAGTACTCTGAAGAAACATGCATACAGAGAGACAGAGTAGGAAGCACACTATCTTACAGTACAATCCTTATCTGCGTGTGTGTGTGTGTGTGTGTGTGTGTGTGTGTGCATTCAGGACAGGTCTGTCACTGGTTTGTGCCACAACATAATAGAATCGTTTATATCAGAGGATTAAACCGCATTTCACTGAAATGCTGCTATTTTCTCAGCCTATTTAATTACATTTATATGTGAACTCTTGTGTTGCCGTTGTTAAGATTGCATTGAAGTATAACTGTGTGCCATACTGTTCAGTGTAATGGGGAAATTAGTGTGATTAAACACTATCTTATATGTTGGGTAACAGCTGTAAACACAATAGTTCTCCCATAGGAAAACAGTCTTTATATCTTATCACACACTTATACATAGATTTTTGTCTTGTCCTTTTTTGCTTTATTATAAAATTACTCCTCATTATAATGTATTTTCATTATCATTATAAGATGATGACAGGGTCAAGTTGCTTGTCTTCTTAAAAAGCATGCATGTTTCCTTTCCCCTCCTCATCAACTCCATGATGGAAATGTTCGGGTCAGTTGGTACTCTTCCTCCTCCTCCTCCTCCTCCTCCTCCTCATTCCTGCCCTGTGTTTAGTTTCTCCAACCTCACTCCATTCCTCTCCCCCTTTACCTTTGGGATGTAAGGCTTACAAAGAAATAGGTGTCCTCTGTTGCATCAGCTCTTGTCTCATTGTGAGTCCACATCCAAAATCTATTCATCACACTTTAAAGAATTCATCTTGCAACCAAAAATCGTGTTGTTGATACCTGAAAAGGAACAGATTAATAGATATATATTGTATTATAATGCTCATTCCTTCCTGACTCTGTGGTCAGTCTGTAAAGAGTCATTTGACAGCCATGACCTCAGTTGATTGCCATGGAAGCTGCTTGCCCCTCCACCTCCTGCTGCTCTTCCTTCTCCTCTAGTGTCTGAACAAGGACAGAGGTGACATCTGGGGCCTTCCACTCTGTGATTGGCTCTGCCGGCGGTTGCCCCGGACTACTGCCACCAGAGGCATCCCCTTGTTGCATAGGCGGAGTCAACGTGGCTGACTCTGGCTCCATGCACAGGGCCACCTCTTCCTCCTGACCAAGACAGTTGGGATGTTCAGTCAACTTATGTGACATACTGTAGCTGTTTAGCAATATATAGCAGCTTCACGCCATAAATATTACATCTTATCTCACCGCCAGCCATTTTCCAGAGCCAAAAGTTAACTGACTGATATTCAAGGCAACAAGAATGAGGACTACTTTGAGGAGCCATCAAACTTGGTTGATAATTCATCATGTCATAATCACAATGAAATGCTAGTGCCAGCAGGGAAAGGTTAGAAAAACTTTTCTTTGATGGTGCATATAAGAACACTCCAACAACATCTCAGATTTCAGAATTTCATTCATGAACTATGGTGCTGGGAAATCAAACTTGAAAGACAAACAACAGACAAGCATGGATATTATGAAATACATATATGACCCAATAGTTTTGTTTTGTTTTGTTTTGTTTTGTTTTGTTTTGCATTAAAAGATATTTTCAAGTTTTCAAGTTTCAAGGCACCAGTTTTTATAAGAGCCCCTGTTCACTACTGTATTACCATATGAATTTGACCAAATAAATATATCATATATATATTACCCATCTCAGTGTAGTTTTAGGGCTTTGTATGTTATTGTACTGCAGTGTCATGCCAATAGTTGCCTGGATGGTTGGAAATCAATCTAAAAAATTGAAATGCTTTAGAAAATCATCAATAGTTACAAAAGTAAATGTAATTTGTAATTTTAATGATATGATCAACTAAAGCACTTGATCCTTTACAGATCAAATGATAAATGTTGAAGATATATTAGTCATTTTATATAACCTAAGCTGACCATACCTTGATCTCCTCCTCTTCTTCCTGCTGCTCCAGGAGTGGGGAGTGCTCTGTTCCCACCATCTCGTCTCCGCAGGGAATGCCAAGGCTCGGTTCTACCACTGCTGCCACACCCATATAACCACCAGCCTCCGCCTGATAGGCCTCCATCTGACCCACGTTCCACAGGTCAACCAGTGGTGGGTGAGTAGGATGGACCAGACTGTGGATAGTGCTGTTGGGCGTTGCCTGCAAAGAGTGGCTGGCACTGTGCATCCTGTGCTCCAGTGACTAGAAACAGAAGGATAAGACTGTGATCAGCACAGATCTGTCAGTTGGTTCTTGAAACCAGCTCAGGGCATCTTTAACACAGTGCCATGTCAGAGGTGACACAACGTGAAGTAATTTGTCTACTCTTTGTTCATTATTCCTGGTGCCCGCATAAGTTCATACAATACAATAAAGCTTTGCTGAATAAGTCGCTGATCCTTTATGCACAAGAGGAGATAGCAGCTCTTTTGCTAGATATGAGGTTGAGATTCATCATTCAATTTGGGCTGTAACTCACTTCAGTGAATGCATTTTGATTTATATGGATTAAAGCATCACTGGCATTAGGTGAAAACTTGTAACTTTCTTTCATTTCAGTTGAGAGACTATGAGAACATCTGGTTATCAGATGCCAAATGTGAAATTTTTTAAAGAATTTGGTTTATCAATTGCTATTTTCCCATCACAAATAAAATATAAAAGAAAGAACTCTGACATGTAGTAAATGCAGCAAATGTTCCACATTTTTGTTAAATGACTAAACAAATAACAGATTTTTAATAAATGTTCAATTTGCTAAATGTCAGACAAAATGTCACAGATTTAATTGTTGTGACAAATTGATGCTTTTAAATTTAGTTATGTAATTTTTGCCTTGTTTATATACAGAATTTTCTAAACTGTAACAACTGTCCAACATTTCATGTCAGCTTTAGCTTAAACATTGGAAAGTTTTTTTTTTTTTCCATTTAGCATACAGTAAATAATAGGAAAATTGCAGCTGAAAAAAATGCTTTAATGCTGTCTTCATGTGGTTGTTTTTGAAAGCTTCATTAGGGTTTTCTCTAGACAGGGGATCATGTCATCCTTCGGTGGAAGTCAAAACATGAATGATGAGGTTTTTACATAGAAATGACAATATTCTATGAATTTTGGCAGAGTCCGTCTCTCCCATGAACATCTAAAATGATTACTGACTTGATTGTAAGCAGGTGTTCAGGTGTTCAAGATTATGTATTATTTGATTTTTTTTTTTTTTTTTTTTTTTGAGATTCAAAAAATCTCAAATTCATTTACCATCTCACTGGAACTAATGTCATGCATACACCCTGGCAGATGAACAGTCAAACGCATTGATCCCAGTCACCTGCTGTTGCTGATACTGCAGGAGCTGCTGTTGCTGGTAATGCTGGATCTGTTGGATTTGCTGCAGCTGCTGCAGTTGACTCTGCTGTTGGAGACTGAACTGCTGCTGCTGTTGCTGTGACAGGTAGTGAGCTGCCGCCTGCCCATCATACCCCTCAGTCCCTGCCGCCATAATGTAGGAGCCAGCAGGGGGAGACACCACACCAGAGGGCTCGCTGCTGATTGGCTCCCAGGCATCAGAGGAGGAGAGGCAGTAGTGGCCTTGGGAGACATATGTGTGAGGCCACACCTCTGCTGAGGAGTGATGCAATATCTGATCTNGGGGGGGGGGGGGGGGGGGAAGGAAAAACGCAGCAATTGCTTTTATTATCAAATTTCAGTATAAGGATATAAACTGAAAACACATGGAATAGATTCATATATCTTGTTAAAAATATATATGGGGAAATTGGGATACTAATCTCAAACTCCCATTGATTGCTATTACACATTTATTACTTTGGTTTTCAGAATTTCACTGGAACTAAAACCCCTAAATACCAGTGTTGGTCTGGTAATGCATCAAGACTTTAGTTCAGCTTAACAATAAGGGAGGCTGTCTAGGACCTACTGTTTCATAACCAGTGACTCTATGACAACGAGGATGTGAGATATGTGTTCCATTGAGCAAATCTTGCCTATGCTTTGGAAGTGCAATAGACTAAATCAGTTTATATTTTAGTTTTGTGTTAGCCCATCTAATAGAGGATGTCAAGGCGAACTCAAAGTCAAATCAAAACTTCCAGCAGATGAATCTCCACGCTGGCCTCACAAGTGATCTGACAGAAACACACCACTGAATTCTGGCACAACTCATGCTGATGATTCATCACTTGCGTCAAACCCTATCGTGCAAACAGCCTTGATTTTGTGAAGTTACCTCTTTCTCTCAAGAGAAATATATAAATTGGGCCCAAGCATAAACACAGCCTTGCATTTTCACCCTGCAACTCAAACTTTATTTGACTTAAAAATTAGATTTGACACAAATGCATTAATGAAGCATCATACGCTTCTGGAGATTTATCTTACAACAACAAAACAGATCGCAAGAGTTAGAGTACTTGTCCTCTGACTTTATGAGGAGAAAATGTGTGTTTGGAAAAGCTGACCATGTGCAGCAGAACTGTTTGAATTCATTGTTGTATATATGTAATGCCTGGGTTTCCAACCATCCATTTTTGAAAGTGTGCAATTATAATGAGTTAACCTTCCAGAAGAGACAGAATCATATGATCTCTTTACAAAGCCACATGTACTATTTACTCTGATTTACTCTGCATTAGTGCCTACACAAGCAATAACATTTGACAGAGCTGGTTTAATGATGGCTGATAATGTATTACATCATTACTACTCTTTTAAAACATTGTCTATTATTAACTTCATTTCTATTATATCTATCTTAGACCTTGGTTTTCTTCCTTTCTTAATCATTGTTTTATACTGCATTCTGCAATATAAGCTGCTTTGAAAATGAGAGACAGTCATACTGTAGTCCTTTACCTCGGCTGGTGATGCTCTCCTGGTTGACCTCGCTCAGATGGGCCACGCTGCCCTGGTTTGATCCTGACTGTGGGCTCTCTCCATCCATCGATGACCAGGCCAGGAGTGTTGCCTGAGAGATAGCAAACTGCTGCAGGATACCTAAGGTCAGAGTTCAAAGGACAAGCCAGGATCAATGTAAGGAGCAGGATTGTGCTTAATTAGCTAAATAACTGCAATGATTCCCAGCAAGTGAGGTGATGATACATAATTCTGCTGATGACGGTTAACACACCTGCTGCAAAGCGGGCCTCCTTCTCTCCATCACTGAGGTCACTGTAGGCATCGTTCTCCAGCCGCCTCTCCTTTTCCCGCTCCTGGGTGCTGATGCGAGACTGGAGAACACTCCCTGCACCCACTGTTGACATGCCCCAGTTCTGCCATTCAATCATGTGAGCAACACGACCCTGGGCCATGGCTGTGGGCTTTGTCACTCTTTCCTTCATAGTACGGCTTACACCTAGGTTGGTAAAAGAGGGACAGAGAAGGGAGCAAGGGAGCAAGGGACAGAGAAGGGAGCAAGGATGGTTACATTTAAGAAGTGTGAGAGGTGGGTTTTGGAGAGAAAAAAGGAAGTGAAAAATGACAGTGACAGAGTGATGATTTTAAGAGGAGTGACAAGATGACATGATGAAGAGAGTCAAGCAGTGGGAATGTTTATAAGATCATGAAGTGGAAATTGAAGAGGACAAACAGAAAAAGAGAAAGGACAGAAACATGATAGACATGTTCTTATCAAGTGTTGTTCATGCTAGCTTTAATGGTCTATGTAAATAAGGTTATTTAGGGTTTAACCAGTGATTTCTGGAATTTTGGGGAGTATGGAAAAGATAATATCTACAGATAATATCCACTTTTGGAAAGTTTAGAAAGAAAAAACAAAACCAAATTGGTCAAGTCCAACTATTCAGATACTTGTAATTACATGAGGATCCTCATCAACATGGGTTATAGGAATAGCTAAATGACAAGGGTGGGTGGAGGTGACATTCATGTGTTAAATGAAAATGAGCCTTTGTCTATACAGGCCAAAGGAACAAGAGGAAGAAATGGATATGTGTATTGTGAGAAAGGTGCATCATGGGATGGAATAGGTTAATTGGGGTGAGGCGACTGTGTGGTATGAGTAATGTGAGGCTGGCTTGTTGACATGGTAGCTTTCACACCTCTGCTAAGCTGCACTGGGTAAGCAGAAAACTGCTCTCTCTCTCTCTCTCTCTCTCTCTCCTTGCTGCGTGTCTGAGAACTCATGCAGACACTGCAGAATCTGCATGAGTTTTTAAAGACGAAACTCATTTCCTGCTACGACGTTAATTCTAACTGATATTCGCATGATGGCTTTGCTACATATTTCACGTGATCAACACATGATGGCACATAAATCCCTGGTTATTTGAGTCTCTGTGATGGTGGCTTATGGAGATGAGGTTTATGAATAAATTATGGGAATAAATTATTAGACAAATCAGGACTCCACTGCACAGTGCATCAACTGCATTCCATTATGTACTGCAGTACATTTCACTGCACTCAGATATACTGCACTGCACAAAACAGCTGGATCAGACTGAAAACTAAAAGGAAGGACTTCACTACACTGCACTTAACTCTGTTTAACACAGCACGTTCAACACTAATACATGTTCAGGACACCACATAAACCACTTTTACACTGTTTCACAACCATTTAACATATAAACTATACTTCCATTCACCACTCACCTTTCATAAAGCAACAAGCTGTATGCTGATGCACTGTAGTGGGGAGTGTGTGTGTTTTCAGTGTGATTGGATTTATTGGATTTCTGTCAATGACTCACGAGGAGCCATTGACAAGTGTTATAACAGTGTGGAGAGGAAGTGATACAGGGGAACCCATTTGGGTACCATGCTGACTCCAGCACCCATTGAGGACGGAGCCAACATGGGGTCAGTTTACCACTTACAGCACAGACACACACCTGACACACCTGACAGAGATGACTTAGCCAGAGCCCCGATCCCATAGGCGTTAGAGTTCCTCTTCAGCCGAGGCAGGATTGATGTGGTGTCTTCCATCGACAGCTAGAGGGAAAGAGGGATGGAAGAGGGAAAAAGCATGGAGAAAAGAATAGTATGGAAGGTGTGGCAGGGCACACAAAGACACCGAGACAGTGTGTGTTAGAGAGGGGTGAGTGGGAGATGAGAAGTGATGTAAATGTTGGGTTAATACATTCTTACTGTATATATAGAACAGACATATACAGAAGCTCAAACATCTGCATTGCCCAAATCCTGCTTGGTGCTACTCCAACAAGACACAATAAGTGATTCTGATTCTGCTCACTACTGTGCACCATTACTATAACTGAAAGAGATCGACTGTTAACTTGAGGTGAGGGTCGTGAGGGGAAAGAGCTGATTGCTTAAGGGTGAGTTAAATCAAAATAGGAGAAAGAAAAGTAGTAGATGAAGGAATGATGTCACAACACTTACATTGATTCCTTCCCATGAAAATTCTGAACGTCCATGCTGAGGAAGAGAAATAGGAGGAGAGAGGGATGGGGAAAGAAGGAGCAGGAAAGAGTAAGAGAGTGGGAACGGTAGAGAGTACATTGACGTGTATGGGAGAGGAGGGAGATTGCGACAGAAGGAGATTGCACATCGGACATGCACAGGAGAAGAAAGAAATTAAGAGATGGAAGAAGAAAGAGGAGAGACAGAAAGACAGAAACACAGGATTTTCCAGGAATGAGAAAAGTCAAGCACCAGAATGACAGAAGGGAAAAGGGAGGGAATTAAACAGGGATCAGTTTATATTTGTTTAGTTATGTATAGCAGAATGAATATGCCATGGATGAATGAGTCTCCTCTCTGGTCATATCTTTTGCCAGCAGAAGAATTGCATGTATGTGTGTGTATGTATGTGTGTGTGTGTGTGTGTGTGTGTGAGAGAGAGAGAGACAGAGACAGACAGAGAGAGAGAGAGAGAGAGAAGATGTCAATGCTGCCCCGAATGGTATCTTACAGACAGATAGGAGGCTAACAGGAGAGTAGGGGAGTAGTGTGTGTGTATGTGTGTGTACGTGCACACACGTGCAATGGGGAAAAGGAGATAAGCAGTAACCTCTGCCACCATTTCTCTCTATCAGCTGGACTGACACTAACTAGAGTCGGGACACACTGGTGGGCTGAACTGAAATGTTACCATCTTTTTGTCAATACAGACAGAGAGTAAAGTCTCTGGAAAAACTGGAAATGGGAAGACAAACACTTGCTCCTAAATCCATCACACATATTGTCTTACACTGTCTTTTTCTTTTATTATATTCCACTAAAGAAACTATAAAACAGAAATTATAAATTTACTGTTCACTGATATGGTGAGAGAGTGAATACCAGGGTAGCAATCACCATCATCATCAGCTATACCCACTATAAACAAGATGGCTCATGTGAATCGATATCAGCCTCTTCCCGTTCTTTTCTTCACTCCTTTTTCTTGTAATTCTATTCTTTGCTCCCCCTCTCTCTCTCTCCCTCTCTCTCTCTCTTCCTTTCCATCCACTGGACTGGGTTTGATGANTCCCCCTCTCTCTCTCTCCCTCTCTCTCTCTCTTCCTTTCCATCCACTGGACTGGGTTTGATGAGAGATTTGAGTGGTAGAGATGAAGTTGCTTCAAGCAGCTTTTCCAGTGTTCCTTCCAAAGGCCGTATGTAGCTGTTTTTCCTCCACAGCACTGAAGGGCAGAGCAGGGTACGCTGCATAAATAAATGATGGAATCAGTCCATAGTGCTTTTGGTGGAAAAGTAGAGTTCTCTACATTTTAGTCCAAAATGGTTTCCTCTCCTTTGTCCTGTCCCAGAGGAGTGTGGAGCTTTGGATTAGCACAACAACAGCAAGAAGGAGGAGAGAAGAGGAGAGGAGAGGAGGAGAGGAGGAGGAGGATGTGTGAGAAGTTGGAGATGGGGGGNGGGAGGTGATGCTGTTTTACCTTGGACCAACACTAAGCAATGACTGTCAGATGGACATCAAGGCAACAGATGTCACAGTAACAGCAATGAGCCAACCAAACCAACGTTTGGTCATTCTTCCAGCTGCACCTCGCCGTCTTGAGTGTAGTGGAAGTTTAGCGACTGACATTGAAATGAGGTGTGCTATTTTGCTACTCTACTAGCAGAAGCACTGGCCATCTGAGCTACAGAGAGCTAGTTTAGCCATATGGTTCCTTGGGTGGAGCGTTGAGTGTTCCACTGTTGGAGCCATTAGGGGTCAAAAAGAGGGCTGTGCCAGAGTGATCACTGAAAACACAGATTTCAGAATTACCTGCTCCCCATCCTTCTGGACTGGCACACCATCTGCCGCTGAAAGTGAAGAAAGGGAGACAGACAGGAGAGGACACACAAAGACAGAGAGAGAGGAATATTAATTTTATCCTTTGCATTAAACTGATTTGACTGATTTGTCAGAAGACAAATCAGTCAAATCACAAAATTAGCATCGCCCCATTAACCACAAAACATTCACCACTCCATTTTACTTATAAATGATATCTGCAACACACTTAGCGTCAATAGCAGATCATATGAAACTGTCCACAGAGCCAATGGTAGTCATCTGATACACTCTCTGGTGAATAAATGAATGTTATTATGCCTCCTCTTTCTTGGCTGTCCAAATCCTAATTAAAACTTTGGCTTAATTAAAGAGATTGTGCTGGTAATGGAGTTTAAATACAGCTTCAGTCTCCAGGTGACTGCTCATTGTATCAACAGAGGGTCTCTGTGCACTCTCGGGGGGGGGNACCAGTACTCTGCATCTGCATGTGTGTGTGTGTGTGTGTGTGTGTGTCTATATGTTTTCTGAATCCATCAGGTTTTCTTATTCCTCTGAGAAACACTAACTTGTTGGCTGTCTGGATGTCCAGCTATGTTTCTGACCCACTGACACAGTGATTCAGAAACATCAGCTTCACTCTGTCTCTGTTTGGCTCTCAGATATTACCCTTTCCTCTGAACTCTATCCAGTCACATCAGATCAACTGCAAGGGCAGAAGGCAAGGGACAGATTTCATTCCAGAAATTGACCCTTTGAACTGGCAGGGAAGGGTTTGCCAAGCACAAATCAACTGGTTTCACATTACAGTTAATACAGTGTACACACCTGGGATCTTCTCACTGCACTCATCATCTTTTGTTCTTTCCTGATATATTTCATGGGAGTTAACGAGGAAATAAAAAGAAAATTCCAACTTGAGATGCTCTTGGGCATCATTGAAAAACACAACTATCATTACATATCATCAAACTGTGACCTTTACTGCATTCCAGTTATTTCTATAAGTGATCAGGTGTTTTAATTTTCCTTTCCATTTTCCGTTTCTTGTTCGACCCACTTTCTCTCAACCCACTTTGTCTTCTATAGTTATTGTTTCATTTGTTTTCCTGGATATCTTTAGATGTAACTACAGAAGCAGTCCAATGCATGATTTTGCATTTTGATGTAGGCTGCTGTTCATTATAAGAGTAAAGTTGGCTTATTATTGGAAATTTGATGGGTATTTCCAAGACTTTCAAACTGGAGAAATGACTCTCGACGGAAACCCAGATATTGAATATCTAGCAAATTTACATTTACATGTAGGTAAAGAGATAGTGATACAATTTGTTATAACAAATTGAGAACAGAAATCCCCTTATGGAAAATTCTGACGTCTTTTAACTATATTGCATTATGGTCAGTGGAGAAGTTGTTATTTTAGTTTTTTTTTTTTNCGTCTTTTAACTATATTGCATTATGGTCAGTGGAGAAGTTGTTATTTTAGTTTTTTTTTTTTGATGCAGCAATGAAGCTGTAATTTAAAAACATTTCCCATTTTGGCTGCTTTAGAAATATCATGTACTGTACACTTAGCCACATAACTGAGTAAAACCTTAAATACACCATTTAACAACAAATATCCCATGAAATGCAGTTTGAGAGTAGATTTTTCATTTAAATGCTTCACATTTACATTTAAGGAAACTAACAGCAATTGTTGAGTACTTTACAAATCAACTTTTCCTTCAACTGATGATCACTCCCAAGGTGTAGAATAAATTAACTACTTTGTATTAGAACTTGGCATTTTCAGACAGGAAGCACACATTTCTATACATAGCTTTACTTCTACTATTAGAGATAAACTCGCTGTGACCTCAGAAGGATTGCATTAGATTTTTGGTATTGTGGAGTGTTGTGTGAGATGTTTACATACAGACTAATATCAGTTAGCCAGATAAATGTCTGATACTTTCTGTTGTAGAATTCCTCCCATTCTGGGTTAAAAATCAGCCCAGCAAATGCTTACATGAACATATATGCACGCCTACATACACTGGGCCTACAGTATCAAACATAATGCACATGCTCACAGCCCAATGAAACACACACACTGTCTCTAACTCTTCTGGCTTTCACTCACACTCGCCCTCTGCTTCTCTCTTTCACTTTCTCGATCTCTCCACCCTCTATCACTCAGCCTCATTTGGCNCCACCCCCCCTCTGAATCACAATATTGCTAAGTGTTCTCTGGACTGCAGAAGTACTTGTGCCAGTCAGGAAGCCTTGCATTCATTACAAACAGCAAGATTATGTGCACACAATTACAAGTACCTTTGTAATTGTGTGTATATTATCTATTGTCTATGAGCTTTGCAGCTTCATGTGAAATTACATCAAAGCATGTGCTGCATGTGAAGTAAACCACAAGGGTTTGGATGTTCTATAGCATGCTGTTATTAGTCACAGTTGTTTATCTCTGTAGTTTTCAGAGTGTCTCTGTGGATGATGGTTCAGTTGGCATTACCCGGCATCTCAGTGGTTTCTTAGGTGATGTCATGCTCTATGTTTCTACAGTAGGGTAGGTGATGCTCTTGGACTCTCAGCAGCTTGGTAAATGAATGCGTAATTCAGCAAGCAGGATCCCTCCTTGAGGAAACGGCAACAACAACAGAGCACATGACCAGAGCTCTGAGCCAGCTTTTTTCCCCTGGCGCTCCCCCCCCGCACACACAATGGTACTGTGCTGGATATCCCCCCTGCAGTCATAGGGGAGTCGGGCTTAGCTCAGCTGAGGAGAAGGAACAAGGAGTGAGGGAGGGATATAGGAAGGGGAGGTTGAAGAGTGCAGGAAAAAGAGGGAGCAAGTGCAGCCGTGCGTAACGAACAGCCAAAGATCTGCAGCGGCTGCACTGTCAACTCCATCTCTGAGGGTGGTGGTTTGATGGCACTGAAGTGGGAAGGATTTGAGAGTCATCTGTCTCTTTTACTCCCAATACCCTGCAGCAATAACAGCAAACAACCAGAGAGTTTGGTGTTTGCTCACTGTGACAGCTGCAGCAAGGCTGGTAGCCACAATACCAGACCAGCTTGGGTAGCTGCCTATGAGTGCTGAAGTGTGCAGATGTCAGGTTACTGAGCTTCACAGTTAAGCGAGAAAACAGCTGAGAGCCAGAGCCCAGATAGTTTCAAGAGTTTGTTGGAGGGGTTAAGTGTGTCTCAGGACATAATCCACACACATGAAGGAGTGCTGACATACATTTACACTTAAAAGACTCACACTCACAAGCACAGCATAGGTTGCTGCCATCAACTTGTGAAATAGCATTTCCAGCCTACATGCTCCTGTTATTGGTGTTGATAAGATGCCTCATGTATTCAGTCACTGAAAGTGGAAGCTTTATTCTCCTGTATAGGTTTGCATCAGTGATACAGGCTAAGTAGGTTACAGTAGCAGTGCACCAACTGTGGTAACTAAAAACCTACAGCATGTAATGTGTTGGCACAGGCAGCTGCAGTCCAGCATCACAGATCCAATCACTCCCATAACAATCTAAGCCTGCTCAATATATTATGAACATTGTAACTAACATGGAAATATGCTGTTATCCAGTTCTGTCTGGATGAAAATCTACAGAGAGTGGAAATGAGCTAGCTCTGTTTGAGAAGGAAAAGTGCTTTGTATGCAGGAAATCTTTTCTCGTTTTCTTGCTTTTAGATATTCAAAGGAGACTTTCTCTCTTTGAAAACATGGCCTTTTCCTCCTTTATCACCAATGAAGTGGTTAGCAGCGACAGCTAACACTGAGACAATCAGTACTGATCACACACTAAAGCTCGCTGCATCCACAAATGCACAAAAGTTCACACTTCCACACACATACACACACTCCCACATATACACACAGATAGACTGCAGAGATCAAATAATCTCTTTCACAGCATTGTTTCAATTTTATACCTCAGTCTGTGGCTGAGTCACAGTGTTCACAGAAACACCTGCCATCATGTGCCCACACGCACCCGAAATTCTATTTGGACACACATATAAAAGTTAGCTATATGCACTCATATACATTTAGAACCAGTTCTCTGCCCACAATGATTGATGCTTCCAACCTGACATTCAAGATGCACAGAGACACTCACATCCTCATACAGTAAATCCGTAGCTAAAGAGTTTATGCTACATTGATGTCCTTGGAGGTAGAAACATACTGCATGCACACATACCATACCTTAACACACACTCAAACAGGTAAAGGTCATCAGGTACAACATTCAGGTCTCTGAGGTACTACATCACCGAGTCAGTCACCTTGAATGTGTCCATGTGAACAAGGCTTTTCCAACCTGGACAGGAACCAATTAATCTGCTTCCTGCTCTGTCTGCCAGATTTGCCAGTTCACAGTCTGCCTGTTAACTGGTTTATAGTCTGCCTGTAGACTGGGGAGTATGGATACATGGCATCAGATTTTGATTGGGTATGAATGTGCGTAAAGGCATGGAGCAGAGGTGTGTGATTGCTGCTACAGTGGTAACATTTTTATGCTTACATTCATGACAGGGTATTCTATAATGCAATAACAAAAATGGAGTAATGGGAAGTGGTGAAGCAAAAATAGTGCCTAGTTTCATACACACACATGGACCTACAGTATGTGCACATACATATAGCCAAAAGAGCACAATCATATGAAAGGTGGACGTAAACTGAAATTCACACACACACACACACACACACACAACATAAAACATACAATACAACCAAACATAAACATCCACAACATCATACAAAGGAACACACACAAGCTGCACAAAACTGGATAATAATGCTTATTCACTGAACACCAAGCCCAAGGGAGAGAAATTAAAATGAGAGAGAGAGAGAGAGAGAGAGAGAGAGAGAGAGAGAGAGAGAGACTGTACAAACAGGTGAGAGTTAATGTCCCATATTCACATCTATAATTTCACCACTGCAGCCCAAAACATAGTGGTTCTATCAATACTGCATGTCCTAATTTATAAAGTGATTAATGTTTTCTGTATAAACTTATTTACAGGTATAGCGTGGTCTGGTGGTTCCATTGCCCTCATATCTAGTAATACAATCTAAAATGTAGAAAGTAGATATGATATAGATTCTACATCATATCTAGTAATGCAATCAACAACATGGTGCTGTAACATTATTATTGCTAATACTCTATATGGCACCTGCTTTTAGTGCTGTATAAAATAACCTGTATGCAGCAGATGAGCTGATTCTCTGATCAAGGATACTGTTGTGTAGTTATCGTGCAGTAGATCTCAGTGCTTTTTCCTCACTGATGAGGTGAGGATCTCAAGGTCCTTGCTGTCTGATGGGGTGAGGGATGTACACATTCCTGTATTTTTTACTGACCTAGTAACAATGGTAGTGAATGGATGCTGGGCTAAATATATGTTAAAAGAGTTGAAGTCAGTACCTTCTATACTCTCAAAGTTTAAATATAAAATGAAATAGCCATTTATACTGTAATTATAAAGGCTTACTTTTCAATAGTTTCATGATATACTGAGCATGTGAAGAAGAACCTATTACCCTTCCATTACTAGCACTACTACTACTAAAAAGATGTCACTTTCTTTTGTGTTACATAAAATACCTATTTAGAAACAAATGTAAATGTTCGGTTTTCTGTAGGACATGATGCAGTACATACTACGTCATCCTGCCGGCCACAGGTGTATTACACAGAGGCATAGTTTTGAAATGAATTGATAACAAACTATAGCAGTGTGTGGATACAAACAGATATGATACCCTGACCACCAAGCACTATCCTGGATATAATGCAGCTGGAAGAGATAGTATTACCAGAGGACAGACAGATACATCAGGGCTACTCCCTTACAAAAAGGGATCCAGTCCTGCTGCCGGCTGCTCCTCCTGTTGATCTATGCTTGGCAGAGAGGACTGCAGTTGAGGAAGCCAATCAATAGTGCACAGTAAAGCCATTCTCACCCAGGATAAACACAACCACACCTCTTGACCAGTACTGCTGCTGAATCTGTTGCTCATAACAGCATCAGAGAGGCATGTACACAAGCTGCCTGGAAAAGGCATTTAGTCTTCTTATCTGATCAGGCCTCTTATCAATAACTTTGTTTACAGGATCACATTTCAGGATATTCTGCTTAGAAAAACATTAGCAAAAGAAAGAGGAACGATCTTTCCTACATCAGACAGACACTATAGTACTTATGTACTGCATATCCCCATTTATTACAGACTTATCACTAATCCCAAAAAATAGCTGTTTATAAAATCTAACATCATATCATACCTATTAATTGAACAACCTTATCAAACTCTTTAATATATGTGATCAATTTTAAAAAATGATCATCAACGCTCAAGTGACTCACACTTACAATATTGTGGCAGTTTTCTAAACCCTTCTGTCTCGTTCCAATCAGATTATTTCTGTCTGGTGGTGATGCTGGCCATGTGAGGTCTGTTGTCTTGACCCGAGTGTCGACAGAGGAGGATCCGAACCTTGTTCTTCCCCCTTCTGCTCAGCGCTGTGTTAAATACTGTAATCTACATGCCGTGAGATGCTGTAACACTGTTTCTGTTGTATTCAGTTCACACCTGCTTCTTATCTGTGTCATGTACGCTTCCCGCACTTGCATTTATATTTATTTTTTAAATCCTCCTTATCAAGAATATACATACATTTAGTAAAATGGAAAGAAATGTAATGGTGGCACACTGTAGATTTTGTCTCTAACCTTTTTTTTTTTTTTTTACNTTTTTTTTTTTTTTTTACATTCTTGTCCCCTCCCCTTCAGAGTGAGATAGATCTGTTTGAAGTATACAGAATAATGCTATGCCATAAATATGTTTAAGAGCCTGATGTGCTTAGTTGCTCATTAATATTTCACATCAAAGGATCTAGTCTGCATTTATTTTTGCCTTTGAGTGGAATCCATCCTACATACTAAGAAGTGTGCAGTGTCTGAATGTTTGCTGCAGCTATATGAATCATATACTTGCAAACAATTTACCAAAGACATATGTAATTATTCCTACACTTCCATCCTACTCTTTCCCAGACTTAACAGCATTTCTGATGTAGATTTACCTAACATATTTATATATGGTTTTATCCAGGATAGTCCTCACCTGAAAACTCCATCAATCCCACACTCCCTTGCCTGCACGTATTTGCCCCTCCCTCTCCCCCTCACTCCATCGCCATCCGTCTGTGTCCTCCTGCCTGCCTGCAATAAAATTCTTCCTCTGTTCTTCATTTCTTTATCCTCTCCATTCGTGCAAATAATGATAAACTGTGCAAACACCCCTGGCAGTGACATTATTCCTTTTCTCTTTTTCTCTCCTGCCCATGTCTGTTATAAATAAGCACTATCACAGGATTTCAGTCTTCTCTTTCCTGTCTCTCTCCTCCATCCCTCTCTGCCTCCTACTCACACACATATACATACTGCCAAACAGCATCATAAATCAAAGGACGGGAGGAGGGAGGTGGGGGATGCAACCACACACAGCAGCACATTCTAACACATATTGTCTCTGACATCTCAGCTGACTGGGAATACTGTGCAGCATCTAAACACACAGCTACTGTGACCATACATCTACAGCGTACTTAAACTGCACTGAGCAAGAGGCGAGCAGCTCACACATATACATACACACACATTCAAAACCTGTCCCTTGTCCCTCGCTCCTGCAGGACCCCTCTTCTCCCCCNTCCCCCTAGCCTGCAATGAAAGAAGAAGAGAAGCCGGGCTTACTCAGTGTCCTGGAGCCGATGCATCCCATGGTGTATTCACAAAGGCCCTGGATACAAGCGTGGAAGTGTTACCCAGACACCGTGCATTCTCCCTCTCCTCTCTTTCTCTCTGCTCCACCTTCTTTTTCTTGCTCTCCTATGCTCTCTCTTTTTCTCTCTCCCTCCTGCGCTTGCTCAATCACTCTCTCTCTCTCTCTCTCTCTCTCTCTCTCTCTCTCTCTCTTCCTCTCTTGCTCCCTCTCTTTCTCTCTCCCTCTCTCCCTCCCACTCTCTCCAGTGCAGTGTCTTAGAAGAGATCCGGTTAGTAAGTCAGTATGCCTGAGGGAAATAGATTAGGACTAAATAAAGACATGGGGCATTATTAACATTATATAAAATAGCTATGTCAGACATATTTACATTATTTTATAATAGCTATCCTATCTCTATTTTCATAATTACCTTTCCTAATCTATAACATCAGATTTTTAATTGCAATGTATTTGGATAATCTGTGTTATTGGGAATGACAATGGACATTAGATTGGATATTTTAAACAGAGAAAAGGGGAGATCAAAACAAACACAGGTAATAATCTAATGAGAGGTAAATGGAACAATTAGATTGACTGTGTGTGAGTATTAGGTTGCCACTAGAAGATCAATAGCACAACATTGAGAGTGCCAAGCTGCCATTGTTGTAGACATCTCTGCACTGCTGTAATATTGTTGAGCTAAAATGGGGGATTCTCTCTCTCTCTCTCTGTCTCCCTCTCTTGTGCGCGCTCTGCCTAACAATGCACTGCAGCGGTTTCCTCATGCCTCTCCCCTCTCCATCACTCTCCTCCTCCTCCTTTCCTCACACTGATCGCTCAAAAAAATGCACACACATACACCGTCCCAATGCTAACCAATCCTGAAAAAAAAAAAAAACACCAGAGGGTTTTCCTTCACAGTCAAGCTGCTGCTGAGTCTCCACCTCTCTCTCTTTGTCACCTCTCCGTATTGATCCGCCCCTGAGTCCTCTCACTTTTCTCTCTGCTGATTTCTTTTATTCTCCCCAGTTCTCTTCACCCTGGATCACGCCCCCTCAGTTTGTAGTTAACCCTGTTTTTGTGTTTTTGCTCCCACCCTTTCATCCTCTTTCCCTAATCCTCCGTTCTTCCATCCTCTCTTTCCTGGAGGAACAACACAATGAAAGGAACGACTCTTTTAGCTGTTATAATATCTATTTTTCTCTTCTCTTTTTCATTTAACCTTTATCTACATCTTTAACACCATTCCTAAATCCCCCACAATTCCCCCAATCCATTTTTCTCACTCCAATTTTCCATAATCTCTTTGTCATACTCCTCTGTCTTCTTTTAATAGGTATTCCCTGCCCTTCTCCTTAGTAATTACATATTTATGTGCACTGTTTCTGTAAGTGTTTGCTGGGCAATGGTTTGTGTGTGTTGGGGCACATGTGTGATCAGTCATAATTTGTTGAGTTTACACATGCTGGGCAAAAAAGTAAGAGAATATGAACAGGACAGATGGAATGGCAGAGAAAAAGGCTTGGGCAGATGGGAGGAGAGATAGAAAAGAAAGGAAAGAACAGTTGAGTCATGTGCAGGAGAGGTGTGGAGACTGTGAAACACAGATTAGCACTCTCGAATTGACAGAGTAAAGAGTGAGAGATGATCTACAGAAAAAGACAGAAATAAAGGGTAGATTTGAGATACAAAAGGGTGTAAATCTTATATAGCAGTAAAGAGTTTGAAATGGAGGTGTGCAGCGACTTGCCAGACAGCAAATTGTGCATAATCTGGCCAACCTATGCAATGTGTGTGTCAGCTCTCTCTGTTAGTTCCCACTGGGGCAGAGGAGATGAGGACACAGACTGTTACAGGGGTCAGCTTCACTCGGAGCTGTTGGCTCATACATCCTGAACTTGCTCAAAAACAAACACTGCTCTCCTCTGATACCAGTAATTGCTGCTGATGTGGACTGAGTCAACTGTCTCCAGCCCCTTCTTCACTCTGTCGCTCTCTCTTCCCCTTCCATCTGCCCATCATTCTGTCTCTCTCTGATTTTAATGCCTCTGTCAGTCTCTCTTTTCACTGCTTCACAGGAATTCAAGCTTTCTTCTCAGAAATCCTCAGTTAATCTGTATCTATCAGTGTTTCCTTGTCAATATGATAGCGTTTTGTTCCCATTTTCCTTTCCTGACTGCAGGACAGGTTTCCATTCATACGCTAACATGCAAACACACATTCGTAGATGCACACATCTTGAGTACAGCTGTGATGTTATGACATGCACCATCAGTGAGAGAGGTCATTCACAGAGGGAAGAAATTCTTGACACTAATCTTAGCTGTGATACATGGGCCATTCACAGAAGTGACTGCCCCTCACTGTATTTATCTGCTCCTTTCTAACTCTTTCACTTACTTAGCACTAGTGTTAACAAAGCACACAGAATGACACCAAAACCACATTGCAACACATGACATAGATGACTTATTTCATGTTCCTGTCAGTAAGTCTCTTGTTTTCTTATCTCAGGGGATAATGTATTGAATTTTAATGTGGAAATGCCTGTTTAATATAATCAATGACTTTCATGTACCTGTCATTATCTGCCTATCTATGCTTGGCTGTTATGTAGGTTGCACTTCAAGGATAGTGACTAACAGCTTACACACTATCTCATCCAAGCACCCCAAAGATGATCCACATTGACAAATAGAAATGAGTCTTTTCTAAGTCATTCTAGCTTTGTCATTTTTGTTGGGAACCAGTTGAAGTTTTCTCCAGCTGTCTTTATCTTTGTCAAATGCCATTCTGAGCTGTGCTGAATATTATCGCTGCTAATGTGTATATGTATGTTCATGTGTGCACACATGTATGTATGTAACTTCTATATACAATGCTGTGAAAAAGTATTTGCCCCCTTACGGATTTCTTCTGTTTTTGCTTTTTTGTCACACTTACATGTTTCAGATCATCAAACAAATTTTAATATCAGACAAAGATAACCTGAGTAAATACAAAATGCAGTTTTTAAATGATGATTTCATTTATTAAGGGAAAAAAGCTATCCAAACCAACCTGGCCCTATGTGAAAAAGTAATTGCCCCCTAAACCTAATAACTGGTTGTGCCACCCTTGGCGGCAACAACTGCAATCAAGCGTTTGCGATAACTGGCAATGAGTCTTTCACATCGCTGTGGAGTAATTTTGGCCCACTCTTCTTTGCAGAATTGTTTTAATTCAGCCACATTGGAGGGTTTGCGAGCATGAACGGCCTGTTTAAGGTCATGCCACAGCATCTCAATCGGATTTAAGTCCGGACTTTGACTAGGCCACTCCAAAACCTTCATTTTGTTTTTTTTGAGCCATTCAGAGGTGGACTTGCTGGTGTGCTTCGGATCATTGTCCTGCTGCATAACCCAAGTGCGCTTGAGCTTAAGGTCACGAACTGATGGCCGGACATTCTCCTTCAGGATTTTCTGGTAGAGAGCAGAATTCATGGTTCCATCAATTACGGCAAGTCGTCCAGGTCCTGAAGCAGCAAAGCAGCCCCAGACCATCACACTACCACCACCATGTTTGACTGTCGGTATGATGTTCTTTTTCTGAAATGCTGTGTTAGTTTTACGCCAGATGTAACGGGACGCACACCTTCCAAAAAGTTCCACTTTTGTCTCGTCAGTCCACAGAATATTTTCCCAAAAGTCTTGGGGATCATCAAGATGTTTTTTGGCAAATGTGAGACGGGCCTTTGTGTTCTTCTTGGTCAGCAGTGGTTTTCGCCTTGGAACTCTCCCATGGATGCCATTTTTGCCCAGTCTCTTTCTTATTGTTGAATCATGAACACTGACCTTAACTGAGGCAAGTGAGGCCTGCAGTGCTTTAGATGTTGTTCTGGGTTCTTTTGTGACCTCCTGGATGAGTCGTCGATGCGCTCTTGGAGTAATTTTGGTAGGCCGGCCACTCCTGGGAAGGTTCACCACTGTTCCATGTTTTCTCCATTTGTGGATAATGGCTCTCACTGTGGTTCGCTGGAGTCCCAAAGCCTTAGAAATGGCTTTGTAACCCTTTCCAGACTGATAGATGTCAATGACTTCGTTTCTCATCTGTTCTTGAATTTCTTCAGATCGGGGCATGACGTGTTGCTTTTTGAGATCTTTTAGCCTACTTCATGTTGTCAGACAGGTTCTATTTAAGTGATTTCTTGATTCTACAGGTCTGGCAGTAATCAGGCCTGGGCGTGGCTAGTGAAATTGAACTCAGCTTTCCAAAAAATGTGGTTAATCACAATTAATTCATCATTTAACAAGGGGGGGCAATTACTTTTTCACATAGGGCCAGGTTGGTTTGGATAGCTTTTTTCCCTTAATAAATGAAATCATCATTTAAAAACTGCATTTTGTATTTACTCAGGTTATCTTTGTCTGATATTAAAATTTGTTTGATGATCTGAAACATGTGTGACAAAAAAGCAAAAACAGAAGAAATCTGTAAGGGGGCAAATACTTTTTCACAGCATTGTACGTGTTAAGTGGAACTGCGTTTCTGTCCCTAAGCAGGCACGAAATCAGTTAAACAGAAGAAGATTCGACCTTGCAGTCTGGGCTTATGTTTTGCAGAGGATTTCATGTATGCAGAGGGAGAGAAAATATGTAATTGAGGGTGGAGTGGACAGAGGCAGGAAGACAGAAAAAGATAAAGGGAGCAGGGAGAAATGGAGGTAAAGAGAAAGATGGGAGGGTTTGAGGAAATGCAGGTTAAGAGTAGTGGTGCTCTGGTGAGAGATGAAGTGTGGTTTGGGACAAGTGAGACATGTAGATGTTAGAAAAAGATGCATCTTTTAATATGCTGTTCTTATTGGTCATGGTTATGTAATTAATATTATTTTGTTTAGTGTGTTTGCATAAGTGATGTTAAGAGCAGTCAGTATTGAATGTGACAGTATACATAAGGGTGTTTTACGATTGTGTGTGGGTGGCATAGAGCCTCTGTGTGCTTTGTGTATGTACACGCATGTTTGCATTCCACTTCTTACATAAGGCAAATCCCAGCATATGAGGAGTTCCCAACTGCCCTCAATTATTTACAATTCTTATTCCCTCTCCCCTGCACTTACCCTACATTCTCTTTTGCTCCATCTCTCCTCGTCTAGACCAGCATCACTGTATTGTTTATCCTCACTGTGCCTGGATTACTTCTCCTTCTGTTTGCCTTGTTATGTCTCCATTCTCATTGACAAGCCTATCAATCTCTCAGAGGTGTGCCAGTAGCTACGGTTTTCTACTTTACACACCCTTGTGTCTTTTATCACATCTCCAGCTGTGGATTTGCTTGCTGTCAGAGATTCTGAGGAAATCTTCTTCCCGCAAGGCTTAGTCTGCCTGCATAATGCATAGTAGTGTGTATCAGTCTGACACCTATTGGAGGAACCAGAGCACTGCAGACTAACAGTTAGCATTGAAAGCCAGTTTGGCATCAGAGAGATTTTTTTTTTTTTTCCCTCAGAGTGCCTAGTGAAGGAAGTATGTTCTGGTGTCATAGATATGCAGGTCCTTATCCCCTCTCAAGTATGCTTGGAATTCCAACTTGATCCCTTAATGCTTTCTGTAAAAACTAACAGAGTATTACTTTGTCATCAAAGCAATTTTAATTTTTTTCATGAACAATACTTTTAATTGTGTTTGAGCAATTAAAATCTTTACTTTTTCAATCGAGAGAGAGAGAGAGAGAGAGAGAGAGAGAGAGAGAGAGAGAGAGAGAAATATGGTACTTTTGGGAGGGAGAGGAAAGGAGAGGAACTGTTCGTTCCAAGGTTTGGCTGCATTCCAGGCTGTCTGGCTCTAATTCTGAGGCCCTCCTGTTTTTTTTTTTTNTTTTTTTTTTTTTGTTTGTTTTTTATTAAGTCTTACCTCCAGACTAACTGGACCCCTGAGCTGCCTTCTCCCTGCCTGTTCCAAAATTCCCTAACTTCACTCAGCATTGCAACAGCCACTATCTGCAGGCAGAAAAAGGAGCAAAGAGCAATATACATATGTCATATTAGCCTCCTCACCCCTGACTGGTCAAACAGAGAGCAAGTTCATGAGTTTACTGCAATTTTGAATGACAAACACGTGCAGAACTCTTTTTGCATGAATTTGTCACCCGCCCCAGAACTTGCCTCGATGGGGAGCATGTTTTCTCAGCACAACCCCAGTGTTGCTGTGGAAAGTTCTCAATGGAAATTCGACACATTTTTGTCCCAGTGGAAGTGGGGCGAGACTGGAAACATTCCTTGCGGGACAATAGGCTATCAAAGACCCCAAGGACCACTCCCTGTAGTTCACAGACATGAATCAGGCAGCAGCAGCTTACACAACAGCAACTGCAGAGGTGTGTGTGTATACTGTAAAACGTAGCAGAGAGCTTGCCTCTGGCGTCACAACCTGAATCAAATGCTACTCACTGTCTTCTTACAAAACCAAACATCACGTAATGATGTGTGTGAGTTAGTAATAATTTCACCGAGGTGCCGTGCGTCAGATCATATGATACTCACTATATCCATCTTAACAAGTTACTGAGCTTCACATTCAGCTTTCAAGAAAGACAAAACAAAGAAAAATTCTGCCACCGTGGAAATAACTGCACTTGTTTCCAATGCTCTTTTCCTTGATTTATGAGTTTTACCAATAAAAATGTCAGAATCTTTAAACTGAATCAAGAAAATTACAATTTTAGAACATTCTTAACATGATTTGATTTGTGTTGGAATCAAGTAAAATGGCAGCTTTTGTTACTTGTTTTATGAAACTAAGTATTTAGGGTGCAAAAATAGACGTGGAGATTTCTTGTGGTATAGGACCTGAAAGTGTGATAAGACCAGAAGGCGTGGACTAAATGAGTAGTAGCCAGGAGCGTGTTTTGTGTGGCACAAAGGGACATTGTGTCACAAAAGTGACTGGTGTGCAGATTTGTGTAACACGAGGTTTAAGGTAATCAGATCCTTGCTGTCAGGATGAACAACACTTAGACTTGAAAATTAGCCATGAAATGTATTTTCTTTAAACAATCACATCTACTGAGAATGAGACAAATCTTTGCCCTTGCATGTTGACTGCCTTAAAAAAAAAGGGCCATCCCACTGACAACATATCCAAAACTCAACTTGTTGAGACAAATGAAAGGAAGTCCTAAAATTGTTTTGTTTTTTGTTATTTTCCCCCATAAACAGCAAAAAGCAAAAAGCCCTGTTTGAGCATGTTTTCTTTATCCGTAGTAACTCCTTGCATTTAAACTCCTGGCCACTTTTAGAGTCTGTATTTAATCAAGCCTCTGGCCCCATTATCTCTCCCTCCCTTCTCTCATTCCCTCAGTCTGACCTTACAAGGAGAGGCAACAGGGTTGATGTCATTGAATGAAGAATGCTACAAGAATCCAGAGAGAAAAGAGAGGAGGAGGGGTCTGACTGGACAGATTATGAACACACACAGAGAGAGAGAGAGAAGGGGGNAGGGGGGGCGCTATTTACACAGTCATATACACGTCCTGGGCCAAAGTCAAACGAGAAAGAACTTGTTTGGAAGTATGGTGTCATTCCCTTTGCAGCCCAAAAAGCAGAGGGGGAGGTTCTAACAGCTGGAGTGGGAAGAGAGAAAGAGAAGCTACCATTACAGTCAATTCTTATTCTTACTCTGCTTGGAGAAAAAAGAAGAACTAAAAGATCGGGGAAGTAAAGGGAGATTAATCACACTCTTGTCCACATTGGAGTTTATTAACAAGGTAAGGTCTCTCTTTTATCTGATGTTAATTGAGGTTCATGGCTTACTTTAGGTTAAACTGATCTAGGTTACCTAATAAGGTAAGGTCTATCTGTCAGTTTGTGATCTACAACCTGTCCAGAATTGTTATAAGAATTCGGCAGCATTGCAGAGTTTTAGAAAAAGCTCGCCTTGTGGTGTTCCACTGTCTGTTTGCTGAATCTGAAAAATCGTTAGTCTGCTCTGCAACACTTTGGACACCAAAGAAATAGCAGAGGAATATGAGGAAGTTCCAACTGCTGTACTGCATTAACGAGTGACCACGTTAGCTGGTGACTCTGCATCAGGGGTTTGATGTTATGAAGAGATCATTTAACTTTGTCCGCGAAATTCTACCGATCTACGCATAAAAGACAACCTGAATAGCATCTGGAGTGTTGGACTTCAGTGAAATTGTGAAACAAGGAATATCGAGCTGACTGCTGGATTTTACACGATGCTATATGGAGGTTCACTTTTTTTTTTTAATAGCTCAAATGAACAATTCTTGTTGGTGAAACACTTTCAAGTCCAAAACAGCAAGAGATTGAGATTGTTTCTATACACTTCTAACGATTAAAAGACAAAAGGCATCCACGGGGACAACTCTGTTGTCAACATGTTTTAGCTTCCATCCACACAAGACATAACTATTGATAGATTTGCCAGAGTGCACAGAGACAGTATACAAGCGTCATACAAACTAAACGAATACTGTGAATAAGCATTGTCTTCATAGCCTTAAAATGTAAGACAACTTAATCGAATTGTCATTTTAAAAATACCAAAACGTTTGTATTTACAAAATTTATACCGTAGATTTATAAATATTAAACTGAGTAAAAAGTAAAATATTCGTGTTTTCAAAATCTGCCGTCACCACAAGAAACCAGCATTGCGCTCAACTCGTCACTAGATAACGTGGTCACTTGTTAATCCGTAACACCGGAAGTCCAGTAGTTGACCAAGGTAACGAGGTAAGGCAGCAGAAAGCTTACAAGTCACTTCAAAGAAAAGTGTTAAACTCGATGGCAGCGCAGTTAGGAGAAACAGCCCTGCCTTGCTGTTTGAGGTACAATAAAAACGGGGCTCTTTAGTTAAAGGACCCAGCTGACCAAGGCTCGGTAGGGGTGTGTACGAATGGTCAGACCTGACGTCGTTAACGTTGACGATTAGCCACACATCTTCATGTTAACGTTACACACATAGGCTGGCTGCTCAGACCGTGCAGGTAAGTGATAGTTATCGTTATTTCTTTGCTAAATCAAAGCTACGTGATTCAAATCGGGAATGAAACTGAGTCGAGCTAACTTATCCTAACGTTATGCATGCCTTGTTAGCTTTACGAGCTAGCTTTGAAAACCTCGCCTTCGTCGTTATAGCCAGATAATGATGAAGATTGACGTTTAATTAGTCCACATTTTCTGCTTGAGACCACTGACCTATGGCTTTTAGCTGTCAAAGCATTGCCTTAACACTTGACTAACCATATCTGGTCAATAGTATGCCGAAGTGGGTGGAGCACAAAGGTGTATTTAAGTTATTAATATCAAGTAAAGGCAACTGGTTATTTCCGTGTTCTTTGCGTGTTGATATGATTTTCCGGTTTGATGAGTCCATACGAGGCATCCGAGTATGACACCTAGTTTAAAAACAATACAATTTCCTTACTGAATATCATTTATTATTACATAACTAATTTGGGTTCCACGTACGAGGAGATGACAGTTGATAAGCCACAGCTTTGTGCAATACTGAGAGAGATTATTGCGGTTTTAGGCTTGAACAGATGAGACATTTTAATACAGAATATCCATTGCTTCAGGAATGTAAAATTCCTGTGATTACCAGCATTAGTCAGGCTGCTATGCACTGATTTTTTTTTTTTTCTTTCAGGACCTAAATAGGAGGGAGCTTCAAACTTAAGACCATAATAAGNATTTTTTTTTTTTTCTTTCAGGACCTAAATAGGAGGGAGCTTCAAACTTAAGACCATAATAAGCTGTGTGTAAGAATAACTTATGGTGAGAAGACTCTGGCAAGGGTTAGTCTGAGGTTTGTGTGGTGACTTTGTTTGAAAGATCAGGAATATCTTAACTGATGCCTGTAATGATCTATGAATGAAGATCTATGAATGAATACTCTTTACAGCTGGGGCAACATGGAGTCATGGAGTCCTCCTTAATTGTAGCCTCCAAAGGCAAGTTATTTGAGAGTAGCTTTTTCCTCAAATTGCATGCTGAGCTCCTTGCTGTTGCTTTTGTCACTTTTTTTTTTTTTNCCTTTTTTTTTTTTTGAATAGGCACCCATTCAGTCATCTGTGTAAAAGCAGTGTGAGTGGGAGTATAACACAAGTGCTCAGGAAATGTCCAGTGACCTGTAAGATTGGGTTGTTTGTCCCGGCATTAGTGACCTCATGGCCTCGACAGACATGCTTTCCAGAAACTGGTTGTGCTATTAGCATCTGAACAATAGAGTTAGATCAACAACATGCTAGTCATTGATACCATATCTGAGCAGGTTAGGCAGCCTGAAGCACTGTCAGAAATTATAGGCCAACAGCTACCATACCTGCTTTTATATTATTAACAGATTTTTAAAAAATATATATATATATTACTATTGCCATGTGGAGACATATTGCAAAGGTAGGCAATAAAATCAGCAGATAAGCAGTACTTTTGCCTGTTAATTATTTTGGCCAATATTTTTACCTTTACCTTTATCTGTTTTTTTTTTTTTTATCTTTACCAGTGTTGATTCGTGAATAGACATTCCTTTTAGTAAGAAAACTACCTTTAAAATGTTTTTCAGCAGATCTTTGTAGGCAGAATTGTACATTAAAGAAACCACAACTATATGAAGAATTGCAATACCCTGACCTCATTAAGTGTTTTGCTTTTTGAGCATTAAGAGACAAAGAAGACTTTTGTTTTATGTGGTACCATGTTACAACACTTACATATAAGACAATTAAAAAAAAAAGTGGTTGTGCTGTATATAGAAACAAAATCAGCTCCTCTATAACCACAAGAAGCACTGCTTGGCTGAACAGTTTTCTTTTGAAAAGTGTGGTAAGCTCCTCCTTAAGTTACTGCACCATGTAGTCTGCAGAGGAGGCAAACTGATCATGTGAAACTGTCAACACTCGTAGACAAAATACAAAGATAATGGAAAGTGTACTGCAACAAGAATGTTATTTTACATTGAGGTTGCTCCCACAGTCTAACAGTCCATGGGTAGTTAATTTTGAGTCTTAAGCCCCTGCCTTTCGTCTGCCAGTTTTCTATATCCTACCAGGTAGTTTGGCTTATTACGTCCAACCTTCATCCCATATGTAAACCAGTCCCTGATTAAATGACTGGAATGAAAACCAGCAGGGCTGTGGTGCTCAAACCTAGCCTGAGAACCACTTTTCTAGTTTATAAAAGCTGTCCAGCCATGTGGAGGTTAGAACAAAGTTCAAAAGTATTTATAGTAGATGATCTATGCTGGGGCCTTATCTGTAAACTACACGATGCATCCTTTGTTATGGCTGTAAGATAGAATTGATGCATTGCAGCATCAGTGATGGCATTCAGTTTAGGTGAATGGGAGGAAGATGAATGAGAGGTTGAAAAAAGTGAACGAATCAAAGGGTTAAAAATGGCTGTGATCTGCCATAGAATGTAAGTGTCTACCTCAGAATGTGAAAGTAAACCAGAACTTTTAGACTGCCGGGTTTGTATTAAGAGAGTGAAAAATGATGAAGGAAAAAAAAAAAAAGCCGGAAAGCCAATAAGAGAGGCTGATTGAAGAGAAAGGAAAAGCAGAAATAGGTGATGTCATTGAGTCATAGTGCCAAATGTGCTCCTCAACCGAGGGTCTTTCTCCTCTGAAGGATAGGGTTTCAAGAGAGATTTGTTGGGGAACTGTTGGGGGTTGTGTGTGTAGATGATCTCATCTTTTAAATCCCCAGGACCATATCATGGAACAGATGGAATCTGACCACAAGTATCGTCACTGTTGAATAATTGAATAAACTTTTGGATGTCACAAGGTAGCTAGAATACTGTAATGAAACGACTAAATCACAGTCTGTACCCGCCCTTGTCATGTACTCTCTTCAGGTAGCCTTTATGTTGTGTTTAGAGTGCTCTGGTATTCACTCTTGTAAACCTCATTTAAAGCCAAGGGCTTCATCTTCATTGTAACCAGTAAATCAGTTTTTTCATTAAGAGGCCATTCATTCAGATTTGAAGCATGCCTTCATACGGGGATAATGTGAGGACAGCTATTCATATTTAGAGACTGAATCACACCAACCTTCTCTCTGTCTTCTTTAGTTTGGTATTTCTTTATTCCATCTGTGCAAAAAGTTAGCCAGGAAAAATCTGCTTGTCTGCCTGCACTAAGTTGGGAGCCAGAGTAGTTCACATCTCACCACCTTCCATTATTGTTTTGTGCAGCAACTTTCTGAATTATTTAAATGGGGTTGGAAAATGCATCTGAGATTTTGTGGCTTATGGCTTACGATAACCTCTGCGCAACGTCAGGAGGTTCCTCAGACACGTCTCTGACTAGACGACACCAGATCATTCAGTAATGCTGTTGTCCTCAGGAATTCTAACTCTAAATCAAACTACATTTGAAAAATGCTGAAAAATAAGAGATTTTTTCAAAAATGTTATCTTTTTTTTTCAGATAACCTAGTCACATGATTTAATTCACATTACTTTAAACTGTAATTATAACACGTATAGAGCTATGTAATAATAATGCAAATACTGAAATTAATGATTACTGAAATGAAGAAATGTGCTGAAATTTGTGTGCAGCCTGCAGACACCACACCCTCATCCTGGATATTCATGTTTGTTTAACATCATAAAAATTTGAGGAGGAACTGTAAGTGAACTGTCCTGAGCTAAAAAGCAGAAGAGAAAAGGTTAGAATGTGCTTTCTTCTGAGAACAGCGAAGGCTGTATCACAAACACATCAGACGCACTTTCATGGCTTCTGAAGATTTTTCTTTCTTGTCAGAACTTGAAGCTTTGCCTCTGCATCCCAGCAAAGTGGAATGAGGAAACTGCTGATTGCTTCAGTGTGTCCTGTCAGCCAGGCACAGCCTACATCACATTTTTAAAGGGGAAGAGCTGAGCTCTGCCTGAAAAGGTTGCTTTTCCAAACCCAGTCTCAGTTTTATCCACATCAAAACAACTGACATTTCATCCAAATTTGAACACATATTCCAGAATGTTTTATGGAAAGGTGTAGCTTGGTTGATATAACATCAGGTAGCACATGGGACACAGTTTAAGAATGAAAGAAGACAACATTAACAACATCAAACTGCAAAGAATGAATTTGGAGTATTTGTATTACGTGTGTTAAAGGACCATACCAGCTATTTTGCATGTTTAAGCCTAATATATTTAATTTTCATACACATAACGTTACTGACAGTCATTTCCCAAAGCATACTACTGNAAGCCTAATATATTTAATTTTCATACACATAACGTTACTGACAGTCATTTCCCAAAGCATACTACTGAAACGGTGAATTAAAAGAAAAAAAAATTCCTACCTTCTAGACCACCGTTCAGTTCATTCTGGTACGCTATTAAAATTAATTTGTTGATACTTTAAACATTCTTGAGATAGGTAATCCATCATCGTGAACCAACACGTGCATTCAGGTTTTTTTCAAAGTTATGTAGTTTTAGCATTTAATAAGCGTAATTGTAGTGAAATATGGTTTTATCCTTTTTGGAAATGGTTCTCAGTAATGTAACATGAAAATTGAATAGATTAGGCTCAAACATGCAAAATGAGTGTTATGGTCCTTTAACCTACTAAAACATGTTTTTCACTTTTGAGACCAAATGCAGATGAATGCCTCTGCTTTGAAAGAAACATGTTTATACAGCCTTAACCTCAGAGCAAATAAACCAAAAAGACACAGAAAGCAGCGAATGCTCTACCATCGATGTGCTGAGATGAGAATTAAGAAATTCCAAAACAAATTTCCAAAATATTTTTAGCAATCATGACATGGATTGATACACAAACATTTCAGCTATGTGTCAGGGTGTAGCAGACAAATGCCAGACAGCCATTATATGCAGTTTGCAACTAAAGGAGTCATACGAGATGCTGGAAAATTAGACAGTCATGTCATAATTTTATATAATTGATACGCTGGAAAATAATACTTCTAGATTGTCTAATTTTTACTAAATATGACTCAACATGTCATAAATCATGCATTATAACTGCATGATATTTATCTTTGACATCCTGGTGAAGGATGCTTAATCACTGTGGCAGTAATTAGGATGAGAGTGACTATTTCTGAGATGGAAGAGAAAAATGCTGGTGCAGCAACAAGAATGCGTATGTGTGTTTGTGTTTCATCTGGTTTTCACAAAGAACAATTGTGCCTCTCACTAGAGGTCATGTTTAGGGCCAGTGGTCTTGAGAGAAATGTGTTCAGACCTTGTGAGGAATCTTGATGGAGACGTGAAGGTAACATCAACATTTGTTTAACCGCTAGCATGTGTGAGGTAAATATTTGAGCTCGGCTTTTAATGTTGCCGTCGTCTGACGTACTTCACATGAACATGTCATGATAGTTGTTTTCTTCTCTGGTTCAAACTGGTCTCTCTTGGTATAAGCTTGTTTTATGTCATTGTAAACAGCCATATGTTAAATTGTCCCTGGAGTCTGTCTGCTTTTTATACATAGCTTGAGGAAATTCCACTTGCACTGCAGAACATTTGGCAAAGCTCGAGTAGTTGATGGGATTCAGCACTTTGCAGAATGCCTAGTTGTTGCTGTTTTCTTGTTTTTTTTTTTACTTTTATTATGCTAAAACCAGATGGAGTTAAACCCTGAAACACAATTTAAAGGACACTGGGCCAGAATAACGTAGACTTTTTCCATTTTATTTCGGTTATTAGTTTGCAGGATTGAAGAAGTTTTGTGGTTGTGTCACCATCACTGATTCACAAATAAAGATACAACAGTGCCATTTGATATCTGTTTCATCACGCAGGGTATAAGAGAAGCACTCTCATCATTTATATTTAATCCTGCGCTACATCTTTGTTTTGTACTTCAAACAGCCAACTCACGCCTGTCCTGCTGCTAACTGTTGTCCTTTTTGTTTATCCTCAGATAAATACACAAAATGGAGGACTCCAACAGCAGCAAACCCTTCATGGTGACATCCTCCCTGAACTTTAAAGTCACCACCCCCTCTTTCTACAACCAGCCAAAGAAGTTTGCCTCTGTGGCACCACCACGACCGAAAAGTGAAACACCCCCCACAGCTCCTTTTCCAACACCAGCCAGCACCGCTGTGATTGGTCGNACCGAAAAGTGAAACACCCCCCACAGCTCCTTTTCCAACACCAGCCAGCACCGCTGTGATTGGTCGAGTGGGAGACCTGCCTCCACCTCCCCCCTCACTCTGTGATGGTAATTGCATTATTTTTTCAGATTTAATAAATTCTGGATGTACATCNCCCCCCTCCCCTCCCTCGCCTAAACAACACTTCTTGGGCTAGACATTACAGAGCAAGGCCTTTATCAGTGGAATATAATAGAACATGTCGCTCATGTGGTACTGTGGTTTTAACAAATTGTCTTCTAGTTTAATTTCAGTGACATGTAGACTTTTTCAACACATGTGGATTGTGTTTCATTATTGTGTCAGGAGTCGTTCCTGTTTCTGTCTTTGCGTTGAGATTGAAGTTAATGTCTACATGTGGTAGTTACTTCAGTGGTAAACTGATGGGAGCTAATCACAGCTAACAGGCTTGACCGTACATCCATCCTTGCATTCGATGAGTCTTGCAAACTAAGTAGAAAATCAATCGTATTTTCCATTAACCAATCACCCCTCTTTATTTTTGTCAGACTTCCCACCCCCNATGCCCCCCCTCCTGCCTTCCCTGCTCCACCTCCAGTGGCAGATGACCTGCCCCTCCCAGCTCCCCCTGAGGAGAGTGCCTGTCTGCCCACCTGCCCTTCTCCCCCTCCTCCCCCACCTCCTCCACCTCCCACTGCCTCGGCTACCACTATTCCCAGTGCTGCTGGGAACTCGCAGGTGAGTAGCGACAGTCTCTCTAGCAGACAAGCCTTAAGTTGGTTTGCCTATTTGTGTTTTTCCTCCTTTCACTTGCACATATATTGGCATCTCTGTTCTGCTCATACTAACAAGCAGGCAACATAATTAGTTCAAAACAACATTTGTTTACATGTTACTTTGCTTTTTGAAAAAAACAGAAGGTACCAATAATTCCAGAGTCTGAATCAAACAGAGATATATAAATGACATGTGTTGTTAGTCTGTCCTCATTTTTTTTTATCTTCATCCACCAAACTCCATGTGTCCTTTGCATTGCTGTGAAATTAATATGAAGAGTTACAGACCACTTTATTTGTGTGTAAATAAATTAATTGTGCTTCTTGTCTCTTTCATGTCTCCCTCTGCCAGAGGCTGATGGAGAAACAAACCAGCCTTGACAAACAGATTGACTCTCTGACTGACTTGCTGTCTGAGATGGAGACTAGGGGACCTTTCAACCCCAAGGTACAATGACATACCAAAGTATAGAGGGAATGGTGAATACACTGTAACAAACATATTAAACATGAGCATAAGTTGCTTCAGGAAGAGAAATGAGGTTTTGACTCATGGGATGCTGATGTAAAGGTTTTATAACCTACAGAAAGAAACAGAATGAGTCAGACAGAAAAAATAAGTAAAGCAGGTCAGATGTGTAGATGGTTTTAATTGTCTAAAGCTCAGTGATGAGTGAAGTACGGTTACATCACATCAGACTGAGCGAAAACAAGGAGCGAGGGAGCTTGTGATTCACACTGACAGAGGAGATGCACACACAGTTGAGTGTAGCACATGAGAGTGTGATGAAGCCAGAGTGTGCTGCCAGAGACCCAGTGAAAGGCCATAAATGGAGAGTGTTTTCAGAGAGTGTGTTTCCAGATGGGAGGAACTGAATCAGGGCAGAATAATGTTGGCTCAGATCTGCAAAAATAAATGTCAGAAAGACGAAGTATGTCTGATAAGCTCAACACTGTGGACTGCTTCCAATATTTGCTTTAAACAAAGTGCCACATTTGTTTGAATAAAAATGTCCTGCTTGCAGTGTTATACACTAAAATAATGTGCTCTGTTGAATTGCAGTTCTTACATGAACCTCTGATAATATTACTGAAAATCCTACATCCACAGCAAGATCAGCTTCACACAAAGAATATGCCTTTTCTCTGTGATGATTCACCACTTTTTGTGATAAAGGAAACTTTGAAGAAATTAGTTAATTGCTGATGATGCTATTGTTGTATCCACAGTTACCAAGCCAGTATTCTTCAGCACCAGCACCCAAACCTTCAGTTCCTCCACCCACTGCTCCCAAACCCACCCTCTCCTTTCTCCCTCCTCCTGAGATGGGAGACCGCCCTNACCCACTGCTCCCAAACCCACCCTCTCCTTTCTCCCTCCTCCTGAGATGGGAGACCGCCCTCCTCCTGCACCCTGGGCCGAGGAACTCAAAGCCAGAACGAACCGACAAACCAATCACAATTCTGCTCCAGCTGCTGCTCCAACTCCTGCTGCTCAGCCATTTGTTAAACCCCCAGCTGTGGCTCCCAAGTCTGGTTTTGGAGGGAGACCGATAACTTCAGCCACCTCTCTGGCTCAGAAATTGAACCAGAACCTGAATCACACCCCTACCCCATTTGGTGGTACAACAAAATCTGCCGCCAGCAATTTCCCTCCACCTCCTGCAGCTCCCCCAGCACCTCCTGCTCCACCAAACATTACAGCCACTCCCCCTGCATCAAATCACAAAAAGAGTACTCCATTTGGCAGTCAGGAGAATGCAAACTTACCTCCTCCTGCTGCCGTGCCTCCTCCTCAATCTAAGACAATGGTGCCTCCACCCTCCTCCTTTAATCAACCAATGAAAACTCCCCCTGCATCAATGGTATGTTTTTTTTTTTTTTTTTTTNTTTTTTTTTTTTTTTTTTTTGGTTATAAACAGACAATCTTTATAGTTCATGTCCAATAAAAACACATAAAGCAGAAATAATTTAGATGATTTTCAACAAGTGGGAATTATGCATTTTAAAAATTAAGCACCAGGTGCACTCAAAGATGCTTTTAAAAGCAAACTATTTAGCTGTGAATAACAAAATGCTCTATTAAGCTGTGGATGCACAAACCCATGTAAATAATACATAAACACAAATGGATTTATGTATGTCATAGGAGCTGGCTTTTTTTTTTTTTTTTTTTTTTGAAACCCACACAAGCATATTGTACAATCTAACACACACTTTTATTGTAAATGCCAGCGTTAATATAGATGCAGATGATGTTTGGAAAATTTGAGTCGTAGCTTGGATACAAATGCAAACCTCTTGTGTTTGTATTTGGTAGTCTGGGTAATGTCCACAGATTAGTTATACAGGGTTTGCTGTCAGAAAGAAAAAGGGCTAAATGACTTACAAATGACTCGACTAAATGACAAATGACTTGCTGTATGTCTGTACTTATTGGCAGTCACCACATTCGGAGGAGATGCTGCTACCCTTAGTGATAGCTGCGAGGTGGTATTTATGTTATGACTTTTTTAATATGTGTGTGTGTGTGTATCTGCAAACAGCCCTCACCCCCTGGCCCAGTCACTGTCCCAGGTGGTGGCATTCCCCTCTCTATGAGGGAAGTTGAAGAGTTGGAAAGAATGACCCAGGACTTCATTAAAGACATGGACACACACGCACCGGTCGTCACCTCCCCCCCAACAGGTACACACATAAGTTCACACACACACACACACACACACACACAGAAAACCTTTCAGACCCCACTCCACACTCAGACTGCGATGCTTTCATGCTCACATATACTTATGAATGAATTAGCATACTTTTGTCTCACACCACATTTCTTTGTGTTGATCCACATCAAAGGCTGATGGTTCTTAGTAATTACAGTCATTTTGTAGCACACAGCATTGTTTTTATTATTTAGGCATAAATAAGGATGGTGCATTATTTTCCACAGGATAATAATCAAAATTATGGAGGAAATTTACTGTCATTTGGCATTATTACTTCACAAGATGTCAACAGCATTCTTGGTCTTAGTGGAGTCAAAGGTGGTTTTAGTGGGCTGTTTATCCCTGCAGTAATTCTGTTTTTACTGGGATGTCTGTTTACATACTTTCCTCCTTACAATTTACTAATACTTTTTCTGTCATTAAGACACTAGTGTTGGAAAAAAACAGGCAATTGAACTAAGTAATAATTGTGTCATTTCGTCTTCTGTGGAAATTACTGTCATTTTTGCTAAGTTCATGAGCTGAGCACGACAAATATATAAATGTGATCAACCTTGTTTTGTATATCTTACTTGTTTGTTTTGTTTGTATATCTTGCTTTACCATCTTGCTCTTCCTCTTCCTTCTCGCGCCACCCCAGAAGTTTGTGGGAAGTGTGGTGAGGCTCTGTCACGTACCCAGCCAGCAGTCAGGGCCATGGATAAGCTCTTCCACTCCAACTGCTTCTGCTGCATGACCTGTCATCGCCCCCTGCAGGGCATGCAGTTCTATGACAGGGATGGCTCACCTCAATGTGAGGACTGCTACACGGTGAGGACACACACACACACACAGACGCAGAAACAATAGGTGTGTCAGAACTGGATATGCTACATACTATTTGTATATGTGCAAAAGCATAACGTGATGGGCATGAGTATGTATGCATCACATGTGAAAATACTAAATATGGAACTGAAGGTAACAGCGCATTCAGTCAATGTCTTTACATGTGTAAAAAAAAAAAATATATATACGAAGCAATTTAAACAAGTGAGCTTGAAGGTTTTTGACCAGTTTCATACGTTTTATATTCCCTCTGCTTATGCTCAGAATTCCCTGGCGATGTGTTCCCGGTGTGGGGAGAGGATCACAGACCGTGTGCTGAAGGCTGTGGGCCAATGTTTCCATGCCCACTGTTTCCGCTGCAGCACCTGCTCCTGCACACTTGAGGGGGCGCCGTTTATCACTGATGACAACAACAATCCCTACTGTGTCCAGGATTACCACAGGTGGCTACTGTCTTGTGATTCCTTCTTTGATGGACAAGCCACACCATATGATTAGCAAGAATGCAATGTGGGATGGGGGGGTGGGCCACAGATTGTTCATTGCACAGCACTTCTCCCAGCTTTGACCTACTTTCTCTTTACCACGAAGCAGTAATATTAGCTGCCCAAGCATGTTTTAAGGGCAAACTGATTAAAACAGTGCTTGCGTTTTACCTGCACACACTTTGTACCTCTCAGGATTACTGATGATGCTGCTGTAAGAGTGAGAAAAGATGCTGTCAGAGCTCAGACAGATTTACCAGTGAAGTCATCACATCAGCAAAAGGCCTTCCTCGTTTGGGTTGGATTGATTGACACTTTCTTCCTCCATGTTCTGCTGGATTATTCCTCGCTGTCACTAGCTGACAGGACTACAAACAGAAGGGCTTCTTGGTTCCTTAGGAATATTTTGTTTTTGGTGTGGTTTGACCACGAATGTATGTTTTGAACATGAGTGTGTGTGTGTGAAAGTGTGATGAAGTGCAACTAACGGCCAACTTTCTTCCTGTCTCTTCCAGGCGTTTCTCACCTCTGTGTGTGAGCTGTAATGAACCCATTATTCCAGCTCCGGGCAGTGAGGAGACAGTTCGAGTGGTGGCCCTGGAGAAGAACTTCCACCTGAAGTGTTACCGTTGTGAGGTAAAATATTTATTAAACAAATATACACCTTAAAATCTTCGGTAAACCCCAAATAATTGTGTGTGAGGTCATAACTTAAATTTATTTTGCAGGACTGTGCTCGCCCCCTCTCCATAGAAGCAGATGAAGATGGTTGCTATCCATTGGATGGTAAAATCCTGTGTATGAAGTGCCACACCCAGCGAGCCAAGCGGGCCCAGCACTGATTGGTGGAAGCATCTGTCACTCAGTTTACTATGAACCAAATCCAAAAGCACAGGATTCATTCAGCTGCCATTTTGCCTTTGCAACAGGGCTTTATACATGCGCGCAGGTGTGAGTGAGTGCGAATGTGCTGCGTGAAAGTTTTGCATGCAGATACAGTGTAATTTTCCCTCATCTTCCTTCAGTGCAGAGGTAATGTACTGCATCGAAACAGACTACACTCACCTTTTATTCCCAGTCCCTCATCTGCTTGCCTTTTTTGCAAAAAAAAAAAAAAAAAAAAAANAAAAAAAAAAAAAAAAAAAAAAAAAAAAAAAAAAAAACAGAAAAAATTAATCCTGTGAGTCTAGAGCTGATTTTCTTTCTCGCCTTTTCCTTCAGTGTGTTAATTGCCTTATTTTGTGATACATATTCCCATCTTCATATTTTCACTGAGCAGCATAAAGGACAAAGGGATATGTTATTATGGTTGAAGATCCTGACATAGATGATCCCCACAGGTTGAAGGATTATCAGGAGCCTCCACTCTGACCATTCCACAGATTTTTAGTCATTGATTAGATGTTGGTTGATTATATCTGTAGCATTTGGCAGTTGTAGTGCTTGCAAGCATGTTTAATGAGGTTATCTTGCCTAGAAAGTACTTTCAACTCTGATAACATTTTTAAGTCATCTAGGACAAATTGATTGCAAAAAAAAAAAAAAAAAAANAAAAAAAAAAAAAAAAAAAAGACAAAATAGTGACTGTTGCGCTTAGGCCGTGATGTGAATTTGATCAGGCATGCGTTAACAAATGGCTTATTGCTCTCTGTATTTGATCATGCATATAATAAGAGGAAGAGTAATTCAGATCAAAACTTCTTGTCAAAAAGTGAGTTTTGAGTCAGTTTATCCTTAAGTATTTTTAAATAAATAGATTAAATAGATGCATGTTTTTATTTGCACAAATTGTGAACAAAAAAGAAGTTTGCCAAGCACAGATTCCATTCCATGGATCTCATAATTTAAATTGAGAGGAGTTACAAATGTCTGCTATGTGGCTGAAAACAGGACCTATTATGTGTCATTGCACAGTCCCATAGTGTTCACCTTTTAATGAATATCATTTAGTGTAATTTTGACTCTAAATCCCTGCACATAATAAATTTTGCTAAGATAGGAACCACCTAGAAAAAATATTGGAACTTTTGAAAGACTTTTATCTCACCATCTCTTGCTGTTAGTAGTTTATGGACCTTTTATTTAAGTATTATTGTAACATATGTAGCATGCTCAACTAAATATACTGTCCTGACAGCAGGGTATTAGAACAATAGAGGCATCAGCTCTGAGTGTTATTCCAGCAGAGAGCAGGTAATGACAATAACACATGGTGACAAATCCTTCAGTGGTATTTTGTAACTTCAGACACATGGATTTCACTGCTTGTTTTGACTTCACGTGTGTTTGTTATAGCTTTTGTTTTTGAGACCATTCATTAATCTTGTTCTGTTCTGATTACAGTAAATACCACTAGTCTTTCAAATATTCATCTTTTGTACTTTTGTGTTCATGTCAGTTATGTATTAATCTGTTATTATTATTGATAAATGCTTAAGTTTCCTTTATTTCATTTTTAACTTACCAATATGCTCCTTTTCCACTATTGTATTCCAGTTTTGTTTTTATTGAGCTCAGTTTGCAGCCACAGTACTTACTGTAATTCCTCAATGAAAGAATAGTTTCTGCTTGTGCTGGAACTAAGCCTGGTGCAGCAAAACACCAGTAAACCACTGAAAATGTGACCATGGTGTTTCAGCATTGCATGCTAGCTGTGCAGGTGGTGGTGGTATTTCTTATTTCTTTTAGTATTATGTCCTTTTTGCACCAACTACTCCACCTTTATGGCCCTGCCTTTGCCATCACAATGTGATCATATATGACGATGCCTTCGTAGCTGCATTTCTCTGCTGTTACGTTTTATGTTCCATGGTATTATGTGAGGATGCCTTGTCTTTTTATATCGCTCTTTTTTTCTTTTTGTTTGTTTTTTTTAATAAATTCCTGATTGATATGTGTGAATGTGTATATGTTTACGGTTAAACAGGCCAATATTATCTACCAGTAGCCCTATCCCACCCCTCCTTTTGCTGTATCGGATAAACAGATAAATAAAAATGCTAAATACCACAATATCTGCTCTTTTGACTCACATTTTTATTGTGATAGATACATGAAATATACAAGTAGTTGCTAAATGTAAAGCTGCACACAGTGGCAAAAAGCTTATGATTGTGTCATTTTATTTTCTCTGTGTTCTGCCTCCATGTGACATCCATGAAGCATGTTTTCTCCCTCTCAATGATATGCTACTCTGTTAGATGACCTCGAGGACACCAAACCACTCTATCAGTTGTCAGCCATGTGTTGCACTGATAATGACTGTGGACGTGTGTATGCATCTAAGTGTGTTTACCTTCCAGGAAGAGGTTGCCGTCATTCACGCTATGTAACAATGTACAGCATAAGCAAAAGCAGTATGGATGCCTTAAATTAGCAGCCCCTGTCCTGTGTGCTTTTGACCCAATGACCCAATAGTCCATACCCAACATAGTGCATAAGAGCATACAATTCATAAAACCAGTAACACACAGTTAAAAGCTGTAGATAACAAAATAAAATGAGCAAAGGAGACAGTAGGTTATAGCCAAAAGTTACAAATTTTAAAAATGAAATGGATTGAGTACATAAGTTTGAGTCATGTTGAACTCAACAAACCTAAAAAAAATCCCTATGTATGTCCCACAGTGGAACCATGATCTTTGCTTCATAATCTGGGGTCTGTAGATGTCGCCTACAGAGTTGTTTTTATCAGAATGTCAGATGAGGACAGAAGTGAGTGATGAAAAGAGATAGCTGAGATGACAGCTGCTTGATGGAGGGACAGCAGGACAGAGCAGAAGTTGGCTGCACGAGTCACATCAAATATAAAAGAGGATGCAACAAGTTGGATTTACAGAGAAAGACCTCCATCTGCAAAGAATATGAGTAAAACTCCAACAGAGCCTGAGGTAAGAACTTCATTAAGGCATAAATAGACTTAACATGACGTTGAGGCTAATGTGAATATTTTTAGCAATCACATTGTACTGGCTGGGCACTGTAGTATAGATATGGCACTGTAGGATAGTATATATCCAGATACTCCTGTAAGACATTTAGTTGATATTTTTTCTGTTTGCAAAGTAATTAAATGAGGTTTGGAGTAGTTCAAAGTTCAAATTATGCTGCCAGAAAGTTGTTGTTGATTTTCGCAGTATTTTAACTGTGTAATTTCATCAAATTAGAGAAAGCCAGAAAATAGACAAAGTGCTGACCAACAGCAGTGATAGTAGCATGTATTTCTCTTTACATGTCACAATTATTGTAAAATAGCAATTGAAGATTAAATTATATGTCATTCAAAATTATGTAAAGACAATTACATTCTTGTTTATTTTTTCCAGTCTCAGCTGTCAGCCCAGCCATCATCACAGCCTGAACCTGAGAGGAGGCTTCAGCCTCCACCTGCATTTCTGTTGTCACTTCCTGCCCAAGATCTCTGCCAGGACCAGCAACAAACTCAAGTCCAGCCTCAGCTACAGCTCATTTCCCTGCCCCCACAGCAACTGTCAGAGTCTGACCCTCAGCACCAGTACCAAGCCCAGCTTGGTGAAGAACCAAACCTAGCATGGATAAGCCATAGAACGCTGCTTCTCTTCCTCTTGGGGTTCTTCCTCTCTGTTGCCATTCTGGGCCTAATTTATTACACCAAGCAGAGCCTCCAAACAGAGAGCACAAACAATAACCAGGCAGGCACTGGTAGGCCAACAGACAGACACTAATGTCAACGTGACACAATAAATTCATAATTTGTCTAACTTTTTGCTTACTTTCTCCTGTAGTTGCTCCATGTCTCTCTCCAGCCTGTCAGTGGGCCTCAGCCCGTCTGTCCATGTCTGTTGACCCTTTCACACAGCCGTGTGACTACTTCTTGTTCACATGTGGATCTGACAGACCTTCACCAGCCACTAGGGAGAGACAAAAAGGGGAGGGCATCCATGGCCAAAGGAGAAGGGTTGTACAACCAAAAAGAGCAGGACAAAGGAAGGAGAGAGATGCAACAAGACTGACAGAAGAGAAAATGCTGGATAGAAGAACTGCTCTGCTGCAGTATCTCAGGGATATTTTAGGTATGCAGCCACATTAAGGGATAAGACAGCTGACTACTGCTTCATCCAACAATATTTCTGAAGGAACGTATGAAAGCCATTAGAAATTTAGTATAATTCTTTAGCATATCTTCACTGCAAGGTTTGAAGTGTGTGTGTGTTTTTTTTGTTTTGTTTTTCTGTCTGTGCATCAGAATCAAATGATAAGTTAACAAGCTCAGCAGTGCAGAAGGCCAAAGGATTCTACCATTCATGTTTGGACACCAAATCCATAGAAACTGCAGGAGCAGAACCATTCCTCACACTCATCCAGACCGTGAGTTCATCATACTCTACTGTCTTGAAATGTTGAAGTTGAGCTGACAAATCATGTCTTTTTTTCCCTGTTCCACATAACAAGCAGACAAATTTGTTGCTGATTGGCCCAGAAGGAGAATGAAAACTTTTAGTCACGTGATTAATGATGCTCCCTTATTTTATTTTATTTTTTATTCTTGTTTCTTATCATTCTCTTTGTATACATACAGCTGGGGGGTTGGGCAGTATCAGGCCAGTGGAATCAGACTGATTTCAACTCCACCTTGAGCCTGCTGATGAGAAACTACTCTACCTTTCCATTCTTCAACCTCTATGTGGGAAAAGACCCAAACGAAATTGCCCGAAGGACCAGCAGAAGATACATACAGGCCAGTAACTACTGAAGACAATTTAAGTCCAAAATTCCCAACTGCCATGGTAAAGTGAGACTTTGTGACATTGCAGTAACTCAAGTCTCCATTTCAACAGATTGATCAGCCAGATCTGTTGATCCCAATTGAATGGAACACCAAGACGCAGAAATCTCAAGCTAAAACACAGGTTGAAGACTAACAAGCATTGATTTATTCAGGAAATATCTTGATATGAATAGGACTCAATGAACAGCCATCCTATTAATACATTCTCCTTCAGGCTGGTTTTTGTTTTTTTTGTTTTTTTGTTTTTTTTAATCTAGACACTACGCCCGTTCTTGGCATCTTGCCAGAGGTACCTGGCCCTGCTTGGGGCCCCACCCAGCAGCAACATGATCCATATCGGCATGTTCATCTCTCTGTCCTCTGAGCTTGCTGTGGCTGCTGCCCCTCTGCCCTATCGCCTATTGAAGGGCCAACTTTACCAGCGAATGACCATCAAAGAGCTACAGGTACAGGACACAAAACACATACACATGCACACACGCACACACATTTTGTCTGTATCATTGAAATAATTCACACTTTCTTTGTGTGAATGCGCCCACAGAGCCAAGCCCCTGCCATTAACTGGTTGGGTTGTCTGCAGGCCGCTTTCCATCCTCTGCCCATCCGTCAACAAGATCATGTCCTTCTGCATAACATACACTACATTGTGCAAATGTCTCACATTATTGGCAAATGGCTGAACAAGCATGAGCTGAGGAGCAGGTACTGTAAGTGACCAAACAAAGAAACAAACAAACAAACAAAACAAAACAAAAAACACTACGACCAAGCACAGACCTTTTCAGTTTTTTGACTCTTTATTGCCCCATTCACTTTCCTTCAGTGGACCACTTCAGACTTATATGATCTTCAATCTCCTGCACACTCTGATGCCTGCTCTGGACTCCAGATTTTCTGAGACTGCAAGGAATGTGTTAGTGGCTCTGGGCAACACCAATGATGTGAGTGAATTAGTACTTTCTAAAAGTTAAAAATCTAAGACTCGGTTTGTTTGTGCCAGATTTTCATTCTGCGTCTCTTCACCAGTTAGTCCCTCGCTGGAAAAGCTGTCTGTTGGAGACTGATAAAGGATTTGACTCAGTTCTCATACATCTTCTCAGACAAAGGATAACACACAGAGAAGTAAGTAGACTGTGGACAGAATCGAAACGGTGAAGGATAAAATGTAGATTATAATACTTATATGAAGTGCATTGAAGACTTCTCTTGTTCAACAGGCAGAGGAGATTATCCAAAATATTTTTTCCTCCTTGAAGACCAAATTACTTGAACTCAAGTGGACAGATCAGAAGACTCACCAGTTTGTTATAAAAAAGGTATCATATGAAATTAGAGGTATTTGAAACTGCATTGTTTTGACATTTCGATATTAATAAAGGCACCTCTTCCTCCAGGTTCAATCTCTGATTCCAAGACTTTGGACCACAACAGAGATCTCTAGTGAAGCTGAACTTGACCACCATTTTTCCAAGGTACATTATTATACTCTGATTATATACTCTGAAGGCTCGCTGTGTGAAGATGTTGCCTTATTTGTGGAATAGAGGAAACCTGTCTAAGCTCATAAATTTACATTATTGTTACTTAAATATCATGGCACCTGATCACCAGCTGAAGATTGCTTTTTATTGGTTGCTGATAAAATGCAAATACTGTATGTTAATCTGTGTAATGTTCACTTGCTTTATTCAATTTCAATGAAAGAGCAGTCCAGCTAGAGAATCATCAGTAACTCTACAACCTGTACAATTTCAGGTATCACTCAGCGAACACAGTTTCTTCTCCAACTACATACAGCTACTGTCCCTGTGGCAAAAGAGACGCAATAAACTCTTCACTCAGCAGACGGAAGGGGATGATATGTAAATGCTGCTTTGAGTCTTAAAGTTTGAATAATATAGATAAATTCACCCTGAGCAGGTATTAATCTTGTCTCTTTTCTTTCAGTTTTTCCGTCAGACCATTTGTCCATGATAATGAACTTATGTTTCCCATGGGGATGTTTGTCCCTCCTTTCTTCCACCCTACCTATCCCAGGTAAAGCATAAAGTGGAGCCAAGAGCACTGTTAAAAGTTTTTATTAGAATACTAATCACTCAATATTATAGTAAATAATTTGATTTTTTTTAAACAGGGCTATGAATTATGGTGTACTAGGCTTCCTTATTGCCAGAGATATCCTTCGCCTTCTTCTGCCTGACAGTAAGAGATATTCTCTGTATTTGATGACATTATTAGGTTATTACACTCTTTGTCATCTACACTCCATATATGATTATAGAGCATATCTCTTCAGTCTGTCTTTGGTGTTATAGTTCACACTCAGAGTGAATCTGTCCGTGCTGTGGGAGAATGTGTGTGGACTCGCTACCTCGCTGCAACAGAAAAAGTGGGCGGAGGTGAATTGCCTCTGTCAGCGGCGCANTGGACTCGCTACCTCGCTGCAACAGAAAAAGTGGGCGGAGGTGAATTGCCTCTGTCAGCGGCGCAGCAGCAGGAGGTGTGGGTACAGTACTCTGCACTGCAGATAGCGCTTCAGGTGTGTAATTTGTTCTACTGTCTTCAGTCTTTATTTGTATGGACCAACGACATGAATCATTTCAAAATTTTGTCCATCTTTTCTCTCAGGCTTATCTTCAGAGTCTACAGAATCATCCAGGTGACACGTCTCTCTCAGGATTCTCACACATTCATCTGTTTCTCATGTCTTTTTCTCAGGTACTGCAATTGCACTTCCATCGTTCTTTTGTTATAATCTTTATTTCCTTTACTCTCAACCACTGGTTCAATTTCTTACCATTTATTCTCTTTCAGGTTAACTGTTATTCTGATACATACCATGAAGTCATGCCTCTGGAGCCTTCTTTCTTAATTACAGTCATCTGTGCCAAATCTGACCTGTGTCCCACAAGACTAGAGTGCCGCAATAAAAGCCAGCAGCATTCATCACCAACATGCTGAATATGCTCCTCTGAAGACCAGCAGCACTTCTGATTTGTCTGATAAAATATATAATTTGTTGCTGGACAGAATAGGGAAACATGAATGTTGCTACAGAAGAGGTTCTGTACTATCACAAACATCATTGCAGTCAGTCAGTATATCTGTTATCTTGTTGACAAGCCAAGAAAACTGACATCCTTTATTGTATCAGTTTTAGTTTTAGTTAATATTGGTGTGTTCAGTGCCTCTTATGATTGCACAATCTGTTTAGTACTCATATAAAGTTGTGAAAAACAATTTATTTTTATGTTTCATTTTGTTATTGTCATGGTAAATTTCAGTTGGTTTATTTATGCAGCAGTCATTTATGACACCAGAATATTTTTTCCCTAAGTGACAATGAGACACATTATGTGATTATGGCACAATATGATATCAGCTCATCACATTTAGTTCTGGACTGATGTGTCAGAAATCACACTGACAATGCTGTCAAGAAAAGTGTTATGTAACATTAAGCCAATATTTCCCTTTATCACCCTGTTTGGATCCTAAAATAGGATTTAATCTGTAATAGTGTAATACCATTTCTTTAAGTGAGCTCTTTCAGTATATATAAAACCAAAGACACTCATTATTTTCTCAGACAATTTAATGGAACTGTATTGATCCATAATTCAAAATTAATTAATTGGTACAACTGAAAATAGTACAAAAACAACCCTGCTTCTGCATGGGTATTAGGCACAATATGCATATCCATCATCTTATATACACAAACCAGAACACATATCTGTAGTTCAGGTGGCCTTATTATATATATTGGCAGTATTTATACTGGCAGTATTTTCATCATATCCATTTGTAGTCCATAAAAAAAATAATGTCCATATAGTCTAGTTCATTCTGTGTTTGTCACAGGACACCCCACACCTCTTCAAAAGCAGAGCACATCTTAGCACAGGTCAGTGCTGCAGAGAGGGGATAGTTACTGATCGATACAGTCTTCTCTGTGTAGTCCACATTCACCTAAAAAAAAAAAGACAGAAAGATCAGTCACACAGATGTCTGACAACGAGAAGAGAAAAANACCTAAAAAAAAAAAGACAGAAAGATCAGTCACACAGATGTCTGACAACGAGAAGAGAAAAACAGCCACCATTGAGAGCCATTTCTCACCACTCCATGTGCAAACGATCCAATCACTACTGCAGCCGGTCCCTCTGGCACCAGAGTCCGAGGACAGACAGCCTCTCCGGCAGAGAAGGAGGTGGCGATGCGGGGGCAGCCAGGAGGCAAATAGTCGGACACTGGGTTTTTAATCATCCTCAGGAGCCGCTGAGGACCATCAGCTGCTCGAACGCTCAACTTGTGCAGCAGCTGAACTAAGATAGAAAAAGACAAGAAAGATTACAACAGGTGAGGGGGGAAGAAATGGAATGTTTTGTTCTTTCTCCAAGTAAAGCGCAAACAGCAGATGTCGACACATACCCATGAGGCCACAGAAGCGAGTGAAAGTTCTTGGGATGCGGGTCTGTGGGTTGATCTCTATCAAGGCATTTTTCTCTGTGTGGATATAAACCTGTAACAGGCCGGCCCTATTCAGTGGACTGTCCATCAACATGAGCAGACACTGGTGAAAGAAAAAATCTATTCTGTACACAGGTCCATATCACAGGCATTACTCATAAGATGTAATTTTAAGAAAAAAATTAAGAGCAAAACCAAAACTCGACTAATGGTTTATAAGCTAATATAGATCATACGATAAACCAAGTGATAACTATTGGTGCACCTACAATAACTAAATAGCCAATGCAAGAACATTCTTCAAAGCATTTAGGTGACAATATGTAGGTAAAACGACAGATATTCCTTAAGTGTGTAATGGTAATAAATGAGTGATTACCTGGTGTGTGATATCTGGTCGTATGTTTCCTGGGTCTCTCCCACTTTTAACGATCATGTTTTTGTGTTGGTCACAGTTTAACAACTCAAAAGATTTGCCAACCTAGAAAAAGAAACATCCATCTCGATTAGCTGGGATTCATTTATTTTACTGAACTGCTGATGTCACAACTGCTTTTGCAGGCAGAGGATCGCGTGAGCACAACACACACAAACACACACTCCGAGAAGTTTTACCTTTACTGTTTCTAACGAGGCTCCTTCCAGAATAACAACCAACCGTCTCTCTGCCATGCGGTCATGCAGGCTACGGAGATGTTTGGCTGGTTTAGGTTCATATTCATCCAAATGCTCCAGACCACGCTTCTTCCCTACAGCAGCCGCCATGATGGTGCTTTCAAGGACCTTTGCAAAATGTGCGCGCCACAGCAAAGCGACTTCGTCATTGAGAGCGCCGGATATTATGCTCTAGCAACGTGTCGAGGAAGAATTCACGTGTTGATTTTTTAATCCCGCACCTTTCCAGCTATAAATTGGATCGTAAGTAGCTAATAGCTTCATCGGTTAGTATGTGAATACGTGTTGCTGAGTTTATAGTTATCGCTAAAGAGATAATAGGGATAGCGTTAATGATCAAAGTCTGGAATTTTTCTTGTAATCACGGCGTGTTTCACTCTTAGCTAATGTTCGGTGTGTAACTAACTGCAGCTACCGTATTGTCATCACAGTTTAACTATTACACCATTTAATTAGAGAATGTATAAGTATTAAGCACACAGTGCTTGCAATTCAGTATTTTCGGGTAAGTAGTTAGTCCCCAGTGGTTTAATTGTGTAAAAGTAGAAAATACAGCTAAGGAGAACTTAAAAGTGACTTGAGGAATTTTTTTGACTTTGTATATTGTATTTCAGTTGGTCTCAATTTTTTTTTTTTTTTTTTTTTTTTTTTTTACATACAGCTTGTCTGCAGATCTTTTGGCATATCTGTAAAACAATATTTGATTCCTCTGAGAAATACTTTACGCTGTTGTGAATCGAAATTTTTCTCCAAAAAAAAAAAAAAAAAAAANAAAAAAAAAAAAAAAAAAAAGACTTCCCTCTGAAAGAAGAACCTAAATGTTGTATTAGAGGACCTGTTGTCAGGCTATGAGATCTTTATGAGACAGTAGCTGACATGTTACTGATAGTTTAGGACAAACATATGGTTTGCTCCAGGTACCTAATCAAAGTGATTAGGATATAATTTCCTATAAAATAAAGTCACAAACATTTCTCATTTCACCTGTATTTTGTACTGTTTTTGGTAATGTAACTGATTTGCAGTTATATAGTAAAAACAAAAGTTCTTTAAAAAAAAGTGATAAAATATAGGGTGCTGATGCAAAAATGGACGCATCAGTACTCACTTAGAAGCATGCAGAAGAATACAAAAGCATTTATTCTTCTTTTCCACATGCTATCAGATTCAAATCCTGCAGATGCTTTGCATAAATCATGGACATTATGTGAAATTTCCTCTGATTCAACTTTGACGACATCTCCACATTTAGCCTGGTGGCAGAATTCCACAGGATGATGTCAAGGACAGGCAACTTAGTTTTTAAATTGCCCTTAATTCATGTAATTTGCTTACATCCTGTACATTCTGCTGCAAGTTAAATTAATGTGTAGATATTTCTGATCACATTGTTTTTTTACTACAAAGACAGGACCCACAGTGACTTTTGCTCATATACACCAATGTTATTGGCACAGTTTTGAAATACTGTTTTTGTTCTCTCTTCAGGGAGTCTGTGTCGCAAGGAGTCATGGGTAGGAAGTTGGATCCCACCAAGAAGGTGAAAAGAGGGCCAGGGAAAAAGGCCAAGAAGCAGCAGGGGGCAGAAACCGAGTTGGCCAAGTTTATGGCTGATGGTGATTATGGTCACTTTTCAAACAGATTCACTCCTCAGTCAGATGCAATGGAAATCGCTTCCATAAAAATTAAAATTTTACAGTCACATCAAATTTTGCCTACTGTATCGTGTAGTGTGTTTATCAAGTTTTTTTGTTTGTTTGTTTGTTTTTGCAGAGGAAACTGGACCAAAACGTCTGTCGAGTAGAGCCAGGAAAAGGTAAGAGACTGGCTGTTATGTAACATGGGAAAAATGTTCTGCTGTTTCCAAGTGTTGCTCATTCATATTATCATTTTCCAGAGCTGCAAAGAGAAACCAAGATTTGAAAAAGTCCAAAAATATTGAGGAGAAGCAGCCCAACAAAGGTAACAGCACTAGTATCAGAGTATTAATGCTGTCAAATTCTAATTTCTCATTCTTTGATCTTCTTGCTGTGTTTGTAGAATGCTTTCTGTCTCTGAACAGCTTTGTGAGTCATAGTCCGAGCACGTTATTGCACTTTTCTCAAACTTGTGGATGATTCTTCTTTATTTGATGCTGCCTCTGTAGAGCATTGAGAATGCTGTCCACATGAACTGTGGAGTGTTAGAGCCAGAACACATTCTTATTCCTTTATACTGAGGAACATGTTAGATGGTGATAGGTTGCTTGCACTGTCTACAGTGAGGCTTCGGGTTTACTGTGAGGAATGATCTAGCTCCCATAATTTATAAATACATGGATGCTGTTGTTTGTAAAACCAGGTTGAAGGTGGTTCAGAGTAAATTCAACTTCACCACACATTTGTGACATTTCAAAGAAGTAGCATCGATTCTCAGGGTGTTCTTAAATAGGGTTTTTGAGTCACTGGGAATGAATGCAGGACATTTGGTCTGATTTTTTTTTTTTTTTTTTTTTTTAAGGATTCACTGATGAAAACAGTAAATGGCTGAAACCAGCAAAGAAGAAGCGCAAAATTGATCAGCCTGAAAGTGAGGATGACAGTGATGATCATTGGGAAGAGGAGGAGGAGGAGGAGGAAGACGAACAGGAAGCAGGAAAAGACCAAGGAAAGAAGGGAGCAAAACTACAAATGAAAGTTGATGATGACGACAGTGATGACAACAATGATGATGATGAGGACGATGATGAAATGGTTGACAACTATGGTGCAGCTGAAGATGGCAGTGATCAGGAAGCAGCAGAAGAAGGAAGTGATGGAGAGGAAGTATGTGAAATGATTCTGCCATCACTTTTGCATTTGTCTTGTGACATTGTCAGGGAACTGGAAAAATTTTGTAACTGCACACAGCTCCTCACCTTTCATTTTTCCCCATTCAGCTTCTTCCCATTGAGCAAGCAGCTAAGAAAGAGAAAAAGCTGAAGAAAGCCATGCCGCAGGAGAGTGAGGAAGACGATGATGAAGATGAGGATGACCAGGATGATGATGATGATGATGATGATGAAGATGATGACAAAGAGAAATCAGATGCAGACATGGATGAAGAAGACACAGTACAAGCCAATATAGATGAAATGGATCAATTCAAGCTACCTGGAGCAGAGGAGAGCAAGAAAGAAGGTGAGGCTCTTAATTTCCATTTAAAAAAAAAAAAAAAATGCATTACAGCATTTGTATCAGCATATTTATCTGTTCTGCAACCTGACTAAGTCTTTTCCTCTTTATCTGCATTTTAGGTGTCTTACCTCTGGACCTTAAAACAATCCATCAGAGAATAAAGGACAACATTGATGTCCTGTCTAACTTTTCCACGAAAAGAGAGGAAGGGAAAGAAAGAGCGGAGTATATCTCTCTGCTAAAGAAAGATCTCTGCACCTATTACAGTTACAACATCTTCCTCATTGAGAAAGTAATGGACCTCTTCCCACTCTCAGAGGTGTGTGTTGTTCTCAGTAAACATGTTCTTATTGCTGACGTTCTTGTTCATCCCATCATCAATTGAATTTGCCTTCCCAATTCGCTCTTGTAAATAGTCTACATACAAAAAGACAAAAGTGAAGATTGAGGTTGTGTGTTGAGTTTAACACCTGAGACTTTATAATTTTTGAAGTCATGGATTTATTTTTCTTTCTTTTTTTTTTTTTTAANTTTTTTTTTTTTTTACAGCTGGTTGATTTTCTCGAGGCCAATGAAATTCATAGACCTGTCACCATCCGGACCAACACACTCAAAACAAGGAGACGGGACTTGGCACAGGTAATTGCTGGGGGTGGGAGATGTGGATTAAATGGCTGAATGCTATTACTAAAATACCAAATTTCACAAATTGTGTCATAGTTAATTAGCTTTTTTATGAGTCAGTTTATTGACAAGTGTTCAGTGCTTTAATTATGAAACTCAGTTATGGCCACCTTAAAGTGCTTGATGTGACAAAATGTTAGGTTATTTTATGCTTCTTCATTTTCTTCTTTGGCTTTAATTTTCTGTACATGTTGATCCATGAGCTAGCATTTGTGTGTTTTATTCTTCTTCCTGTGAACTATGTGAAACCTTCATACGAAACTGTTGTTAAATTTGATGTGCATAAAATCAACACAAATATGTATGTTAATTAAACATATAAACATTTATAGTATGGTTTTTGTTTTGTTTTGGTCAGTATTGCAGTAATTACCAATGAGCACAAGTAGGAGCCCTGGGTAGTTCCTGCAGCGTCATTCTGCTTTAAAGTGCTCATATGACAGACGCAGTGACATTTGTTTTTTTCTTCTGTAGGCTTTGATCAACAGAGGTGTGAATCTGGATCCACTTGGAAAATGGTCCAAAGTGGGTTTGGTCATTTATGACTCCTCAGTGCCAATAGGTAAGTTTCAGTCTATTAACATCAACAATCTGTTTTATATTATTGTCTTTATCAGATAATATGTGAGAGACTGTAGACTTATGAGTGTTAATAATCGTGAGGAGGATTACAGGGTGAAATATTTGAGAGGGAACTACACATATCCAACCTTGAATTTAAAAGTATTCCTTACCTGAGCTACAGTCAGTTTACATTGTGTTTGCAGAAGTAACGATGAGAGTATTAGCATACCTGGATATTATTCATGAGGTGGAACATTGGCATACTGTAATCCTTGCTCTGTTTTTCATCAGGTGCAACCCCAGAGTATCTGGCTGGTCAGTACATGCTGCAAGGAGCCTCCAGCTTTTTGCCAGTCATGGCACTCTCTCCCCAGGAGGGCGAATTTGTGTTGGACATGAGCTCAGCTCCAGGGGGCAAAACCACTTATATTGGTAAGATGTGTTATTGTCATAATTACTGCTTATATGTCAGACTAAAATCACTAGCCTTTCATGAGGTATTACAAAATGTGTAATCCCTGTTTGTGACTGTTTCCCATAGCTCAGCTGATGAGAAACACAGGGATGATTGTAGCTAATGATGCTAACGCTGAAAGGCTGAAGAGCGTGGTGGGCAACATCCACCGTCTGGGCGTCACCAACACAATAGTCTGCAACTATGATGGCAGGCAGTTCCCAAAGGTGACGTGGTCATCATATACTTTTATCTGTTAATCAGTAAGAATTGTGTTATTTAGATATAGTTTTGATAAGTGTACTGACTAAAACACTTGCTCACAGGTAATGGGAGGGTTTGATAGAGTACTACTTGATGCACCTTGCTCAGGCACAGGAGTCATTGCAAAAGATCCAGCTGTGAAGACCAGTAAGGTAAAACATAATATATACATAATACACCTGTAGAGACACTGTTCAGTTAATAGCAGCTTAATAATTTCTCCTTTGATCTTCTTTTGTTCTTGTTAGGATGAAGCAGATATCCATCGCTCCGCCCACCTCCAGAAAGAGCTGATTCTGTCTGCCATTGATTCTGTCAATGCTGAATCTCCTACAGGAGGATATCTGATCTACTGCACATGCTCAGTAATGGTATGCTGGTGAAAAGTAAACACTTCTACATGGGTAGCAGGATGTAAATGTTGAAACTATGAAAGTGGGATTATTCAAAAACCAGTTTTATGGCCTATGAGTTATTTAGCAGACATATTTTGGTACTGACCAAAATGTGTTTATCTAGGTGGAGGAGAATGAGTGGGTCGTGGACTACGCTTTAAAGAAACGGAATGTTAAATTAGTTCCTACTGGACTTGACTTTGGCAAAGAGGGCTTCACCAGGTAAGTCAGATAAATTTTATTCTGATAAATACTGAAGCTTCATATAGAATGGAAATACAAGTAATATCTTTTTCAACCTCACATTTAGTTTTTCATCCATTTAGGTTTAAAGAGCGTAGATTTCATCCTTCTCTGCGCCTCTCTCGGCGATTTTACCCTCATTCTCACAACATGGATGGTTTCTTTGTGGTAAAACTGAAGAAGTTCTCCAACATAATTCCAACTGTACCAGCAGGAAAAGGTAACACTTTCTCTTACGAGCATGTCAATTTTCTTCATGGTAGAGACTCAAAATCTCACCCTTTGTGTCTGTTACTCATTTAGAAGAAGATGAGAAAGCTGAGGCGACAGTAGTTACAGACTCTCCTGAGAAATCATCCAAAAAGGAGACGACAAAGAAGCCTGTCCCTGCTGGAAAGGCAGGCAACTCACAGGAAAAAGCCCAAGCCAATGGAACAGCAGCCAAGAAAACACCCAACATTGAGCCAAAAGGCAAAAAGAACTTGACCACTGGACCAAAAAAGGCAAAGATTGCCAAGATGGATGGAGAGACTGTGAAGGGGGCAGAGGCCAAGAAGCCCACAATGGATACAACAGCCAAGACTAAATTGTCAAGTTCTGAAAAAACGGAACAGAGCCGATTTGAGAAAAAGCAGGTTATCAAGAGAAAAACACCAATGAAGGCCAGGAATAGAATGGGAAAGAATATGTTCAAAAAGTTGAAGCATATGTTGCAAAAAGAAGAAGCTAGAGAGCGATCCTGTGTACAGTAGTTTCTAGTGTACTAGGTAAGAGCTTTGTAGAGTTTCCATACCTCATCTCAAACAGATCCAGATCCACTTTCCTTCAACTAAGAATGCTCTGAGTTGAGTGCTTTGTTGGCTTTTCAGACCAGCTGTATTTTCAGTCAGATGTGCTTGTAATATGACAATGTACAGATGAGATGACCCAAGTTTAAAGGACCATACCCGCCATCTTGCATGTTTGAGCCTAATATATTCAATTTTCATACATTATGTCACATTAGTGACAACCATTTACCAAAGGATAAAACCGTATTTCAGCTTTCCTGATATTTTGCACAATCTCTTAATCTTTCAAAATCAAATATTCAAGCGATATACCCACCTTAAAAATTGATGTTTCATCTGCTCATAGTTATGCAGTCTTATGAAGTCCCAGTCGTTTAAATTTTTCGATGAATGCAGGTCTTGGTTTGGGTCTGTATCCCCTAGTGGAGAATGTGGATTCACTCCATGCTTTTTATTGCTCTTAAACACTAACATTACTAACTTTGAAAAAAACCCTGAATACACGTCATGTAAGCAATGATGGATTACCTATCCCAAGCACGTATCAAGTATCAGCAAATTGATTTTAATAGCATACCAGAATGAACTGAAACCAGTGGCGGTCTGGAATGTAGGAAAAATTTGTTTTAATTCATTGTTCCAGTAGTATGCTTTGGAAAATGGAAAATGATTGTCAGTAACGTTATGTGTATGAAAATTTAATATATTAAGTTCAAACATGCAAAATGGATGATATGGTCTTTTAAATGGGTCCTTCTTTTTTAAAATGTGTACCAATATATATATCCATTATGTTTGTCATTGGGTGTGATCATTGCCATAATCTGTGAGACATAATAAATCTTTTAAGATATTTTTTCTCATCACTTATTCTTTGACTTATTTTATCATTAGGACATCTCACTTCCCTCACAAATCGATCTAGAACTGTAACTACTGATTACTTTAACTAAAATTAATTTAGTATTTGGATCATACAAAATGTAAAAATAGACATACCCATCACAAATTTCCAGGGTCCGAAGTAACAAATTCTTTGTGTTATCTAAAAAATGGTTAAAAACCAAATGTAATTCAATTAACAGTGACATGAAAGAGAAAAGCAGCCGATCAAATGTTTGAATGTTGAATGATTGAAACATGTATTTGATCATTAAAAACTTGATTTTCTGCAGATCGAGTATAATCGTTTGAGCATCACATAAATCACTCAGGTATTTTGATTGGTAAGGTAACTCTAGATTTCCTCGTAATACTTGCTAGCTTTGCATATGATAATTAATTTTAGGACGATTGATGAACATTATTTTAATGTGAATCTGAGCAGAAAACGATGGAACTCTGAACAGTAGTTCTTCTATCCAATGGAGAATGGAAACGGCCAATCAGATCGCTTCTTTGCTGACCGGAAGCTGTGTTGTTTACATTTTCCAAGATGGCGGCAGGGATGTACTTGGAACATTATTTAGACAGTAAGCTATTTGTCATATTTTTAAATAGTTGGGATGTATTTTTTGATCTGTTTAGCTATTTGAATGTGTAGTTTTTTCGCTGTGTACTGAAATTTGCACATAGCCCTCGCTATGAGCGGCATATATACACATCTTCCCATGGTCAGCGGTTTTAGGCACAGTCTATTTGCTGGAATAACGCACGTAACGAAGACAGGGTGCAGTTTGGGACCGCATAGCACATCTACTGTATCTGATAAACTGGTTTACTAAGCGACATTAACTGTCCTCTGTTTGTGTCCTCTGCTGTGTATTGTCATAATGTGTTACTGCAAATCCAAGCGTTATTGTTGCAAGTAGCCCGAGCAGCAGTCAGGTTGATAACATTAGCTCCGGTAGCCTGCTGACATTAATAGTGCATGTTGATGAAGAAAAGTGGGATTGAACTTTTGTTTTCTTCGCGTCCACCAACCAGGCATAGAAAATCTGCCCTTCGAGTTGCAGAGAAACTTCAATTTGATGAGAGATCTTGATCAACGCACAGAAGGTGAGAACAATAAAGTGAAATGCGAGCGTGGATTTCAGCAACTCACAATACGCGTGAATGTGTTTTAATCCAATGAACACACAAAGCCCGCTATGCTTCTTAATTTAACTTTTATCTTTAAGTATTATGATCTATATCTTATCAACATCATAACTTAAGAACTGCATTATGTCTGTTGTTAAGTTCTTAAGTCTGTTTTAGTATCATAAAAACTATGCATGTTAACATGCACAGAGTATTCTATTTATGTACTGTACAAGGTGTTGCTGATTAGAGCTATAATCACATGAATATCCCTGCATGTTCAACAGAAAAGAAAACATATATTTCATGGGACAGCTTGTTTTCATTTTGGTTCTTTATGATATGGGAAGAAAGCCTTTTTTTGTTGTGCATAATAAACAGTGAAGTTTCATCACATTGGAATCAGTCATAAATAAGACCATATTCAGAAGCTTTTCTTGCTTTGTCTATTTTTTTAGATCTGAAGGGACAGATAGACTCCCTGGCTAAAGAGTACACAGCCAACGCCAGGACTCTTTCCTCTGAGCAGAAGCTGTCCATACTGAGGCAGATTCAGCAGTCTTACAGTAAATGCAAGGAGTTTGGAGATGATAAGGTCCAACTGGCCATGCAGACCTATGAGATGGTTAGTATCTTAGAAGTGAATGTACTGCTTTATAATGGTGATTAATGTGGAAATAAAGCTTTGGAAAGATGGGAGATTTGATGTACTCGACAAAGATATCTGCACCACATTTGATCTGATGAAGCTTTGTTTTTCTGCAGGTCGACAAACACATCAGACGTCTTGACACAGACCTGGCCCGATTTGAGGCCGACTTGAAAGAAAAGCAGATTGAGAGCACAGATTATGATTCCACCTCCAGTAAGGGGAAGAAAGGTGCTTATCCACTGCATTGTCTTAGTCTTCTTAGCTTGGTGCAATGAGGACTGCCATGAATCATGCCATAGGACATGCCGTAAATCTGATCTGGAAGACTAAGTTTTTGTGTAATTCCAGGTGACTCCAGGCAGAAGGAAAAGAAGACTGCTAAAACTAGGTCTAAGGTGAAGAGTTCAGATGAAGATGGCAGCCCCAAGACTGCGCAAAAGAAAGTGAAACTCCTTCAACCGTATGTTGTGTATCCATTTTCCAGCTTTGTGAGACCTTGTGTTGAGTTTGCATGTTTGTACTGAATATGTTTTAGTCAGTGGTATGTGCCCACTTTCACATACTCTTTCCATCCTCAGTGGGGAATTCAACAGCCCTTCTTCCAATTTTGGGAATGTACACCCATCTGATGTGCTGGACATGCCAGTAGACCCCAATGAACCCACCTACTGTCTGTGCCATCAGGTCTCATATGGTGAGATGATCGGCTGTGACAACACTGACGTAAGTTTTATTTAATAGCCCTCTTTTAGTTAAAGGTCACATGAAAGCTTTGAGATTGTAATGTTCTGACTTATTTTTACATGATTCTTTATGTAACAAGATATTAGGTGGTGCTTATATAATCTGCTACTCCTGGGGTAAATTATAAGAGACCCACAGGAGGCCTGTAGTTAAGCATGCCTCTTCGTCTGTGGATAAGGTCACTTAAATGATTAATCAGCAGCTGTCTTATATTTATGAACTCTTTTTTGAAATTTTTTTTGTTTATTTTTAGAAGTCTTTTGTAGAACAGCTTACGATATCTGATATGTGATTTTGTCGCACAGTGCTCCATTGAGTGGTTCCATTTTGCATGTGTGGGCCTGACAACCAAACCAAGAGGCAAATGGTAAGAAACAGTAACTGAGCTTGAGGGTAGAACACAAGAGTCTATGCTCAGTGTGAACAGAAAAAGCATTCAGAGTTTTTATTATTCATGTTTAAGCAGCTTTTTTTTAAATTTCATGCCATGCAGGTATTGTCCACGGTGCTCTCAAGACAGAAAGAGAAAATAAAAACACATTGTTCTTCTGGAACAGATGGTGGATGCTGATCAGATGGAAAATGGGAAGAATATTTTCTACATCAATTTCTAGTATTTTTTTTTCATCTTCCTTAACATTTGGTGCTTTTTTTGGTTTACATATTGCCTTTGGTCTGATGCAGCGTGTGCGTGTGAAGAAGACTTGTGGTTACAAATCTATTTAAATATTGTTATGTATCGGTTAACATTCTTTTGATTTTTAGTTTCCTTTGGTGCTCTTATTGTGACTTTTTTTTAAATTTTCTGTTTTTACAGTTACATAATAAACACTACAACTGCCCCTAATGGTTGGACAGTTCTGGTTTCCATGATACTGTAACCTGTATTCTTATAGAAGACTACAAAATTTGAGCATTTTCTCTGAAAACAGTTTGGCCATAGATAATGTATATGTTGTATATTTTTTCATGTGCTTAGTCTTAGAGCACTAGTTTTATGTTGAAAATGTAACAAGAAGAGCAAAAGAAGACAAATGCTGCATCCTGACAGTATTAGTCATTTGTGGTACAGAGCTAAATCATTTCATTTTTGACATTTGACTGAGTGATGTATAGAAAATAAGACATTTCATGAGAGAAGTATTGCCATTTCTGTAGCTGAAACATTGGTACAAGGGAGAGGGGGTGATTATGTTTTCAATCATTTGAATACAGCTACTACCTCAAAAGCCTTGTCTGTGTGCTTCATACTTGGCCTTTGTTAACTCTCTGGAATATAAAGTCATTTTTACAGTTTTATTTTTAATTAAATGTGTCACCTAAAATTTTGCAGAAATCCCTTATGATACAGACTTTGTCTTTTTTATTGGGTAGTAGTTGGTAGTAGTATTGGTAGTTTATTATTCAAACCTTGACATTTCTACCAACCCTGTGAACAACAAAAATAGCATTTCTGTTGTATTCAACCACTTGTTTGTTGTTTACAGAGTGAGTGTGAAGAACTCAAATATGGATCACATAATTAAGCAAGGAACAATATTCTAGCATCATCATTGCAGCGATTGGCCTTATGCAAAAATTTTTTCCAATTTGGTTTCCAATTCAAAATTACAGTTATAAGAACTGTTTCAGCTCTGTTTATAGACTTTATTAAAGGGCAGAATTTGCACTTATGGTATAGTATTTTTTTTTTAAACTTATTTTGTACGTGTTCTGATAATTAACACGAAATGTCCGAGCTGTAATTAATGGCTGTCTTTATCGGAGAATATCTGCATTGGCGGCCGTAACTTTGTACTGTAGTGTTCACTGTTGTCCATTAGGTGGCAGTGTTGGGTAAAACATCCAAGTAACGCAGGCGCGTAAATATGACGCCGGTGGTTGAGTTGCTTGGCGCGATACGTGAAGAAGTTTGAATTTTTCTTTGAGCCTTTGCAGACGGAAGAGAGCCGCCACAGCTTTGTTTTAACTGGTCTAACCTGTAGTCAGCGGAACTGCGAGATACAGGTGAGCATCACGTTCATCCTAAAATTCATAAAACATGAAAGCAGAGTTTATTAAATTTATTTGCATGAAATGAAATCAGCTAACGAAGTCACTACGACACCCAGCGAGCGTTACAGCTAGCTTGCTAACTTTACCCAGACGTTAGCCGTTTGATGTAGTTTTGCTAAACCACAATAACAGAAAGGTAGCGCTACTTTTTAGTTAATCCAATCCCTTGTCAAACTTCCATAGACATATTGACTACTTAGTACGTTCCTATGTGATTTACCTTCCAGCTAGGAATGATTGAAATGACCTTGAATATTCAACTGGTGTTACTTTACTAATAGGGATAAAATCAACGTTGATGTTTATCATGTAGCGAAACTGTTTTGGGCTGTGTAATTTAGCTAACTTTGCTATCAAATCCAATTTACTTTTTTGTTCAATCAGGGATGTCGTGGGACTTCATTGTACCCGTGTGCGTCGGTGACCTGGTAAAAACTGGGGGGATTAATCAGTACGTGGTTCAGGATGTGGTTCCCCCAAAACAGCTGCCGTCTTATATCAGTCGTATGTATTCAGCGTATTGAGACTATGTTGTTTTGATAAATGCCTTCATAATCATTTTCTGTCAAATATTTAAATTTAGGGTCGTCTGTTTCTGTTTCAAACTTTTTTATTCTCTCTCACACAGGATTCAAGTCAGCCATGAGAATCCAGGGACCTTTGTGTATCTTGCAGCACTTTGACACAGGCTACAGTGTGCTACAGTGGGTATTGTTAATCTATTGTAATATCTACTTTGCCCTTCTTGTTTTTAACAACTGAAACAGTATAGCACTGCTTTCATTCCTTTTTCAAGGCATAGCAACACAGTGGACCTCAGTGTGAAAGAGGATACTCTGGAGTTACTGATACAAGGTTAGCCCCTTTGATTATTTTATTACATATATATATATATATACACTGTAGTTTTATTATATTTTGTGATGTTAAAATCTAGGCAGAGACAATGTGTGTACTTTGGGATAATTCTGCCCTGTTCTTTTCAGTGGTTGGTAGCCTGGCTGTTTCCCTGCCCTCGCTTCTCCTCTCCACCTCCTCAGCTACAGAGCACAAAGAGCAACTTAATGCGGTCAAAATGAGTGTGTTCCTGCTCTGTAAACTCACAGAGGCCATTGAGAGTGACTCCTATAGACAGAATATTGTCACAGCACCTGGGAAGGTATATTCCAGAAGTATTTTATTCTTGGGAGTGATGGCAGGTTGCCTTTGTAATAATTAACTTTATTTAAATGCCCACTGATGAGATCATGGCATGTTTTCTGATCCAGTCAAGCCAACAGATTATGCTCTCTAGCCTCCTGTAGGTGGGTAATCTTGACAGTGTGATGGAGTTTTATTGCACTGTTGTAAGGGCCCACACACACTTAACTTGGCAAATTCTACATTCCCTACCCCCTACGAGGAATGGGACAGGACAGGTAGAAGATGTCAAACAATGTGTGGTTGTGTGTTTGTCTTTTTGTGTATATGTTGTGTGAATGTGTCTCAGCTGGCAAGAGGGTGTAATCTCTGTGTAAATGGCTTAATGGGAATGAATGATGGTCTTTGGTAATCTGAGGGCATGCATACTGTTAATGTTAATTAGTTGATTTTATATAATTGTTAAGATCTTTCAGGGCCAGTATCTAACAAGCTTAACTGGTGGAAGTATCCATCTTTTGTCTGTTTTGCATAGGCTGGTAAAAAGGGCAAAGCTGGTGGAGAAGGATTGTTGCAGTGGGACTCTGAGAGGGAGAAGGTGTTGCAGACCCTCATTCAGCTCCTCCAGCTGGACATCCGTTCCCTGTGGAACCTCTCCCTGGTAGAGGAAGAGTTTGTCAGGTACTCTGCTGACTGAGGAGCTCTGGGCAAGAGTATAGGATCTGACTTCATAGTCTAAATTCAGTTAGTTCTAATTTCCCATTTTTCTGCATAATAATGCAGAGCTGTCTCTGTGTCCAACACTGATTACATTGTAGCCTAAATGGGAGGTGTCAAACAATCTTTGCCTCCTTGGTAATGATGTACCTAATAGTTTATATTACATCTTATGTGTGCAAAACTTGATTTCACAGGATCAGTGATCTCTTTACTGTTCAAGCTTTTTTATTTTTTTAGTGGAAGGGAGATGCTGTCTGTGTTTCATACATAGTAGATGTATGAAATAAATGTCTGTACACATCAGTCAGTTGCTTGATTAAGAACCCTACCCAGATTGTGCCATATCACAATCTGAATAAACTTGTAACCTTGATTTATGTGTTTCTTGTGTCAGCTGTGTGACCTGTTGCTGCTACAAACTACTAGAGAATCCAACCATCAGCCACGTCAAGAGCAAACCCACCAGAGATGGTGTAACCCACCTGCTCGGAGTGCTTATAAAGAAGTACAGTCACCTCCTGGGTTAGTCTCAGTAATACTCAATTTGTTAACATGCTTTATTTGACATGTATCGTGGAGATGAAACTGGTGATGTGATTTAATACACTGCTTATCATTCATTTTAATGAATGGTACTGGGTGTCATGTATTACATGCATTATCAGTGAATTATTATTATTATTATTATTATTATTGTTATTATTATTATCATCCCCAGAAAATCATATTGTGGAAAAGTAATTTTTCACAGCTTTTGTGTCTAAATTGATGATAATAAGCTCAATTTTTACCAAGGTCTGTCACAGCATTATATCCTAAATACTAATTACCAATATTTTGCATATATTCATTTGAGCTTGTGAAGAGTTCTGTGTTTGATCTCTTCCAATAGGTGCCAGTGTGAAGGTGATCCAGCTGCTGCAACACTTTGAACAGTTGTCATGTGTGTTTGCCCAGGCTGTGTCTGTGTGGAGCACAGAATATGGAGTCAGGGCCATTATTGGAGAAGTAATAAGGTCAGGAAACTAGTATTGATGATCCTTGTTATTTGTCTATCCCTTGTACATTTTCAACATTGCTCGCTCCTATAGTTTAATGCACTCCTGTATTATTTCTCTACACAAGATCAATTTTAAGTAAATTCCTTGTCATGTCTTTCAGGGAGATTGGTCTGAAATCCAGTGAGGAGCTTGCCAGAGAGGGGTCAGGGGTTAAAGCATTTGCTTCCTTCCTCTCTGAACTCAGTTCCCTGGTGCCTGAATTAATTATCCCCAACATTAGTGTGCTCATCACACATCTAGAAGGAGAGGTAATTCACTCTTGTACATGCTCATATTGCAATCACGGAGTCTGTAAATTACAGGTCTTGAAAGGGACATCAGCATGTATAGATCAGAAACTTGCTCTCAAAAAGATCCAATTCAAAAGTAAATTAGGACTCCGGTGTTATTGTAATGGCCTAGCTTGTAATATTAAAGACACACATCATCATGATGGCCATGGAAAAAAAATCACAGTCAAAAATGTGAAAGAAAAGAATAACTGAAGCAGATCTTTGACTTTTTGTGAACATTGGTTCACCACAAATTATGTGTAATTCCTTAATCCTAAAACTTGTAAGAAGATGGTGTTACAGTCACTCCTCATTTAAGAATTTGTGAGTATTGCGGAAACCAAAATGCCTAATTATGCAGCTAATTTTGCTTGTGTCTGTTTTCACAGAGCCACACCATGCGTGTTGCTGTGTGTGAAGTCCTTGGGGAGATTCTTGTGCGGGTTCTTTGTGGCGACAGACTCGATGAGTTGGGTAAAGCTGACAGAGATCGCTTCTTTGACACGCTGCAGGAACATCTGCATGACACTCACTCCCATGTTAGGACACGTGTGCTGCAGGTCTACACACGCATCGTCAACAGCAAAGTACGTTTGATTTGGAGTTAAAAGAGTGACACTTAAAATTCATCTTGGTCAAAGAAGCTGACTGTGTGTGTGTGTGTGTGTGTGTTTTCAGGCTTTGCCCCTGTGTAGATACAGTGAGGTGATGGAGCTTGCTGTGGGGCGGTTGATGGACAAATCCATCAATGTGGTAAAGAGCGCCATCCAACTGTTGGCAGCCTTCATTGCACACAACCCCTACAGCTGCAAGGTAACTCAAAGCCGTTTAATCGCACCTAGAATAACAAACCGCCGTTAAGTACCACAGACCCGCTGGAACAATTGTGTCTTTCAGTTGAGCAGTGCAGATTTGAAGCTACCCCTGGAGAAAGAGACGGTTAAACTCCGAGAGATGAAAGCAAAACAGGAAGGGAAAGCACCAGGTAAGGTCAAACTCTTTACTCCTTCAAAATGTCTCTTCCACCTGCAGCTTACATTTACGTTTTCCTGCTTAGTTCTTTTTTTTTTTTCCTTTTTTTTTTTTCTTTTTGCCCAGTGATGAGACCAAGGCGAATATGAGCTCACTGAACGAGAGATTTGGGTTCTTCTTGCCTTGACTGGCAGGTAATCTTGGCAGTGCAGAGGAGGATTCCTGCTCTGTTGTAAGGGCCTGCCTATAGTGACATAGCTCCACCCCAAATTGTTCCTCTGAAGTTACAATGGAGTAGATGCTGGGTGGATGCTGACAGTTCGTGCGTATTTCCGTATTAGAGGCAAGGAGTTCACCCACCTCTTTCTGCAGTTCAGACAGCAATGTGTTGCATCTTTGGTAATCTGAGGGCAAATTTCAGAAACTGTAATGGATTCATTAGACCAAATCTCTTTCTGTTTCTTACCTTATTAAGTTTGTTTTGACACATAGCTGTCAAATCCTTCATGATGCCACCGGCCACTTTGTTGGCACACTGTTTTAGTCACAAGACTGCCTCTCGCGCACTATTTTATGTTTGTTCTAAATGCTGCTCAGTTAAAAACATTGTGATTTTAAGATGATGAACAGAGATGATAATAAATAATAAAGGAGGTTATAATGTGTAGCTCAGTTCACTCATGTTGTGCAGCTGATTTGGTTAGTCATTATTTGATTCTAAAATGTATTATATCAGAACTATCTTAATTAGAGTGAACTGTGATTTCTTTTTAAACCAAATGTGCATTCCAAAGCAAAATGTTCTGCATTATGACAGATCTGAATGTTATGATTAAAAGGGAGAGATCAGCAGTGGGCCAACAGTAAGGTTAAGTAATTGGGTTTGCTATACTTGTGATCAAAGTTCTGTGTTGTCTGAAAACTCTGACCTGTAAAATAGAATTATATATTTTGTTTATTTTATGTTAGTGAGTCTGCATTCCACATGGACTGAATTAGAAATTACTCAGATGATTAAATTGTAGCCAAGTTCATCCTTGTGGATTTCAAGCTACCATCAAGTGCTCTTTAGGAGTTCATTTAGTTCAGTTCACGTTTCACAATTTGAGATCTAAATGCGGCATAGTGTATATTTACAAGTAACATGGACCCTATGGCTGTTGATGATGCTGTTTGTATTTTTTCTAATGTGGATTGGTAGGTGAATGTATTGTGAATTGAGCTCCAGCATCTGTAACATTATCAAATAGACCAATCAAAAGGTCTTTCAGAAATCCTCCACATTGTCATTACTTACTTTAGAAAGCATAATATACCATAGATGTAAGAAGAAAATGCTCAATGGCACATCTGGAAAAAGTTGCAAAATATGACCAACTGATGGCACTCCAGAGCCTAGCATTACTATTTAGCATGGATGCCAAATGATAATGCTGGGCTTATCTGTTTCTCCTTCCCTCTAATTGCAGTCTTTTTAAAGCTATTTCTGTGTTACATTTCTGACTTACTACAAATTGGGTTTTCAGACTTAGGCTTTGCCAGTTTTTCTGCTGCATTTTTCTTTTCTCTTCTACCCCAAGTCATCCTTATTGAATTTTTTCCTTCTCCTTCCTGTCAGTGGCCATAATTAAAGCATCTGAGTTGTGGGCTGCCATGGAGCCTGAGCTGCTTGTCACTGTCAGGGCAGCGTTGGAGCCCACAAGTGAAACAGAGCGGGAAGAAGAGGAGGAGGAAGATGGGGATGTGGAGGAAGAAAAGGAGGCAGAGGATGACAGAGCAACAGCTGTGAAGATTGCTCAGTACCTCCGTGTCAATAAATACAGGTGATGCTAATAACAGTTGTTAGCCTCAATTGAAACCCCTCTGTGTACAGACCTCTGCTTCGACCATTTTTGTGTTTCTTAAATAAATAATTCATGCTGCAAAAACAAATGAAGGCATACTGTAAGTTTGAAGTTTACTAGTGTGTTGTGCATGTGTGGATTCAATTTCACATATCAAAACCAAAATACATTTGTATGCACAGTTGCATAAAAACCGTATCAGGGAGAAGTTGAGATGACCTTAAACGATTGTGTTTAGCTGTAAATTGAGTAAAATATTTTTTCCTCTCTACAGGAATGCTGTACGCCTTTGTATAAAAGCCAGAAACTGCTTCTCTGAATCAGAGATCTTTGCTTCTCTGTCCACCGTCACCCCTGACACTCTAATGAATACACTAGCTCTACTCTTCAAAGGTAAACCCTGCACACAGTTAAATTGCTGCATTTCTGTTCAGAGATAACTCACTATAAGTGCTCTCCACTGTGGATCTTAATGGCAGCATAATTGATTACATTAAAGATGTTCAGTTCCACATCTCCAAATATATATATATAGATAGATTGTGAAAGCTATTGGAATTTAAAAGCTAACCCTTTGCAATGTTGGCATCTTTTTAATGCAAATGATAGGCTACTGAATTATTAATTTTGAAGCAGCTACGAGAAGTGTTCATTTCTCATGGAGCAGCAGAAAGTGGGTTGAAATGCTTTGAGATTCCCTTTTTTGAAAAACAAAGTCTTTTAAAACAAATTCTTCTGTTTCCTTCAGGTTCTGATGAGGACTCCTCTACGTTCAGCCAGAACCTGCCCCCAACCCCACACAAAGAGGGAGAGAAAGAGGGTGAAGATGGTGAGCTGAAGAAGCAGGAAATGTTGGTCCAGTACCTGAGGGACACAGAAACCTTTGCCTTACAAGTAGAGAGGGCAATCTCAGTCATCAACACCATGCTCTACTGGAAAACCACCTCAGGTAGATGGCAGCATTCAGACAAACAGGTCCAAATTTAAATGTTTCCATTTGAAGTTGTGAATTTAGTATCATCAGCATTCAGTGTATTTAAACATTCTACTATACTACAAATTTTTTCTTTTTAGTGGTCCAGGAGGCTGTGCAGTTTTGTGTGACAGTTTGTGAGTTCAGTGTTGCCAACTCTGTGAGTGGGGTGAGGAGGATGTTGCCTCTGGTCTGGTCAGCCGACGCTGCTATTAAAGATGCTGTCATTCAGGCCTACAGACGCCTCTACCTTAACCCTCAGGGAGACACCATAAGGTCTGTAAAACTGCTTCAGACATAAAACAGTATGAAAAGCTCTGACCTGTATTACAAGTTCAGGTTCTGTTCAGACCCTATGTAGTACTGATGTAGGACTGTTGTCCTATCTCAGTAGGACAACAGGATGCTCAAGGATGCTAGAGTGCTAGAGACTTTATCTGGTCTGCATTGCTTGTTATAATTTTAGACAGTTAAAACTGAGACGTTATTTGTTAATGATACATTACGATGCAAACAAAATGTAAACATTTGGGAAATTTTGTTTTTAATGAATTACTTTTAAAACCCAACTGTACCTTCAATCAGGCAGAGGGATTCATTAATGAAATCAACTGGTGTAGTTATTGGCTGGAATTAGCAACATTGTGCTTCACAAAGCAGTTTAAACTTGCCTATACTTTACACTGTTGCACATTTTCCAAACAGTTATGTCCTGTCTTCTAAAAGAGAATTTCTCCTTTTTCATTAGAGTGAAAGCCCAGACTCTAGTGGACAGCCTCTCTGAGCTGATGGTGGATGCATCTCTGGGAACAATCCAATGTCTTGAGGAGATAGTGAGTTGATATCTCCTATTTCTTTGTATGATAGCACAGAAATACAGATTTTAATATTGGGGGGGGAGTGTACGTGTACGTGTTGTCTAATGTATTTATGGTTGACCTTCTAAATGTGTCTCTAGGTGCAGGAGTTCTTCAGCAGTGGCAGCAGTCTCCAGTCTACTGTTGTGCAGGTCCTATGGGAGAGATTTACTGGCAAACGAGAAACTTCTGGCCTCTACAGACGTGCTGCAGTCCTGCTGCTGGGCATGGCTGCACGGTAAGACACACGTTGTCGTTGCATCTTACAATAAGCCCCATTTGAACACAGTTTCTCTTTCGTTTTAATGCGTCTTAATCATTAGGGCAGGGGTGGCAAACCCGCAGCTCTTGACCTGCATGCGGCTCCAGACCCGGTTCAGTGCGGCTCCAGTTTGTNGCAAACCCGCAGCTCTTGACCTGCATGCGGCTCCAGACCCGGTTCAGTGCGGCTCCAGTTTGTGACGCCTGATGCCCCATCACACCCCCGTCACACTCCATAACAAAGTGAAACGAAACACCTGAGTCCCAGTTCGTCCTCTCCCCCCCAAACAAACAACTTGAATTATCTTCATCGTGCCACAAGTGCGATGAAGACTTTGGGGNTCCCCCCCAAACAAACAACTTGAATTATCTTCATCGTGCCACAAGTGCGATGAAGACTTTGGGGTGATAGGGTTTTATTTTTGGCTCTCTGAGTCTCGGGAGTTTGCCACTCCTGCATTAGGGTCTTGATCACCTAAGAAATGTTCAGTCGTTTTTCTGGTATTTTGGCATTTTTAATGGGCAGTGAACAGTTTTCATTAAACCTTAAATCGTTCCTCTTTGCAGACAAAACAAACTTAATTCAGTGTTGTAGATGTATTAAATATGTTAAAGTCTACCTGATTTAAAACTCACTAAAAATGTATAAAATGTATGATATGCTTCACTGCTTTGCCTCTTATGGCCTTGCTTCAGTGTCTTGTCGTTCAACAGATCCTTTTATTAGTCAGAATGTGAGCTTAACCCTGGCTCCTCTTCATTGTAGTGGAAGTCACGACCATAACCAGGCACCTTGCCAGTGCATTTCAGTGTAAAAAAAAATATATATTTTTTTGTGTGTTCCCCCTCAATCTATCTCAAAGACTGCCACTGCTGTAGGGAAGAGCGAGTGAGAGAATAAAGACAGACTATCCGCAGTCCACCCACACTGCTGCCTCTCTTCATCCAGCCGGCAGAATTCATAACCTGTTAATTTGTATGCACTTCTCCTAACCCATCCTCCCACACACATTATCAGGGCAGCAGCCTAGGACTGCCAGGCCAGCACACACAAGTTTGGTTCATGTCAGGCAGAGTTGTTACTTCACACTTAATCACAGTGAGAATATCTATGTTTTGGCCTCTTTGCAGACGTGTTGCTTTTGCATCAATGTACAGTGTGTGTCTAACAGGGGGGAGAGGGAGGTTGTCCTCAGTAATCTGGACACTCTTTGTTCTGTGGCTCTGGGAGAGAAAGTGACTGAGGACTTCCTTCTGGCCAGAGACGTTGTTATCACCATCTGCAGCATCACAGACCATGTCAGGGTAAGAAGATATAAACTGGGTCTTTCACTAAGCCTTGTAGCCACTGAGCCACTCAGTGGGCCAAGCCCCCTCCTTCTTCTACAATCAGATTAAAAGTTTTGTTTGTGTAGAAGCAAGTTCTCTGTGGTTGAAAATGACTGACCAGATCCAGCCCATTTGTAATTTTTTTTAAAACCATATGCACACACATCATCAACTGTTGGCAATATTTAGCATGCATCAGAGGCAACAACCCTTGTCTGCTCCAACTGTGTTTATCCCAATTTTCTGCTTTGGTTTTGTTGCTAAACAGTGTTATGAAGTGTGATCGTAAGCCTCACAGAAAGCTACGCCCACTGAAAATACACATTAATATTGTGCACTGCACTGTTTCCACCAGCAATCAAAAGGCGCTCCATTCAGACTTCCCCAGGACCATCAGCTCTTTACTTGTCTGACACAGGCCATTGCTGAAGGTAAATGCAGACGCATGCACGCTTGTTTTTAGTTGACGTGTAAACTGTTATTTTCTGCTTTGGTGAGAAAGTTTAACTGCCCTGGATGTGGCTTTTCTCATTTTCTTTATCTGACATTTCCGGTGTTTGTTGTAGGTGTGGTGATGGAAGATCCTTACTGGCAGAGCTTCATGGAGCAGGCCGTCCGTCTCGTCTACTTCCTGGCTGAATCTCCTGAGCAGCTGTGCTCGTGCCTGCTCCAGCGCAGTGCTCGCCTCTTACTGGACCAGATTATGGAAGGCGGAGAAGTCAGCAAGGATGCTGGCCAATTCCAAGATGGATCCCAAGAGTCCAATGAACAGAGTGAACAAGGTTAGTTAGTTAGTCACTGTCTCTTCCAAATAGAGAATTCTGTGATCTTAAGTGTTTCCTGACTTGGCATTAGTTGCTCTGATGTCTATACTGACGACGTGCATGTGCCCATATGCCTCTTGCTTTCCCTTTGTGAATCTTTGAGGACTCAATCACACACGTCTGTCTTTCTCTCCTGTAGTGAACTGTGTGTGTCTGGCCCAGCTGTTGGCTCTGTGTGGATGCGTGGCTTTCTGGCAGGTGTCCCACCTTGAGCGCAGTGTGAGTACTGAACTGCGGAGGAGGAGAGGAGAGACAGAAGAGAGAGAGGAGAAGGAGAAAGGCCCAGCCAACAAAGCTAAGGTATACTTTGGGGGTGGGCAGGGGAGTTAAAAAAGTTGTAATGAGGCTGCAGAACACCTGCACAGTAGAATGCAAAGGCTTAACAATAAAATAGAATATTTGCTAAATTAGTCTGTAATCTGTAATAGTTTAGCTAATTTGTTGTTGTGTTTTTGTTTTTTTTTTTGTTGTTTTTCTNTTTTTTTTTTTTTTTTTTTTGCTTTGCCATTTGTATGAGCAACTGAGATGGCTTAAATCTAGATTTGCTGTCTCTGTATGGATCAGCTTAGGATATTTTAACTTTTGCAGAAGCTGTCGGCCTTGTTTTTGAGACGTTGAAAGTGAAGCCAAAACGGGGGGGAAGTCAGGGTGAAAATCATTTTGACAATCAGTGGGAGGTCTTAATGAGATTTATTTCGGGTGACAGTGTCAGATTAGTAATAGCTCATAATTATCAAGCACATCAGGGAACACAAAAATAAACCTCTCATTAATTATTATTACATGTTTGTGTATTTTTTCCATTTTGCCTCAGGTTGTCAGACAGAAAAGGGGAGGATGGGTGCGACACATTTTTTAAACTAAATCCAAACCCCAGAAGTTATTGAAACTCCACTGGAATGCACAGGCGTGATCTAGCTATTTATGATGACTAACTCTTCACAAAACATTGGTAGTGGTCGTAGATGTTTCTAGGACTTTTTGAGATAAGTGGCTTTTTCTCAGGTGTTAATCGTTTTCCAACAGCAAACGGCCAATGAGAGTTCTATGGAGGAGGAGCTTGGCTTAATTGGGGCGTCTGCTGAAGATACCGAAGCTGAACTCATTAGAAAGATCTGCGAGACTGAATTACTAGCTGGTAATGGCAGCCTTTTTTTGTTTGCTTGTTAAGTTATAGTTTAAAAAGAAAAATTCTCTTTACTGTCAGGACTTCATATAGATTTTACTAAAAAATATCTTCAACAATTCTAAATATCCCCTTTTTGTTTTCTTTAATTAGAGCAGAACCTACTGTGTGCATTCCTTCCCCTGCTGGTAAAAGTCTGCAGCTCACCTGGACGTTACTCTCACCCACAGCTCACTACTGCTGCCTGCCTCGCACTCTCCCAGTATATGATGATAAGGTGCAGACATTCCCTTTGCTCTCTCACAATATATAGGTGTATGGACTGTATATGTATTCTTCAGAAATTGTTTCTATTGTCAACTATCTGGCCACCTTTCCAGGCATCTTGCTTATGTTTTTAGGCTTCATGTAACTCCTCTGGTAGGGCTAAGCTTTATTGTTGGGCTCTTTCTACCCCTTATGTCAGCCCATCGGTGTGTGAAGAGCAGATCCGTCTTCTGTTTACTGTGCTGGAGCGCTCTGCTCTACCTGTTGTCCGGGCCAACGCCATCATAGCTCTCGGGGACCTCACTGTCCGTTTTCCCAACATCCTGGAGCCCTGGACGCAAAACCTCTATGCCAGGTAACACAGCGAAATGCATTTAGTCTCATCATTCTGGAATATTCAATTAATTTGTCACAGTAGCAGCTCATTTACACACATCCCACCTCCACATATACTAATTGATTCCTCTCACTTAGATGCATATAATCATAATATCTGGTAGCTTTGTTTGTTTTTACAGGATTATAAGGAACAAGCTAGATAGCTCAGCTGAGTGGGTGCGCTGTAAATGTTTCTTCTCAGCCAACATTCCCCTATGCTGGTGCACTTGAGCCATCCTCATCCAGATCCCACTGTGTTTTCATGTGTTGTTCTTTTCAGCCACTGAAGTGTTGCTGCTGTCGCGATGCTCCACTGAGCCACATGATGGGAAAAGTTTTCTCTTCCCATCAGGACTTTTTAATAGAGAGCAAGCTTCTAGATGATCTGTGTTGGCAAAGCTTGATATCCATTTTGTCTGACCTCTGCAGTTGCCACAGGAACTGGTCAAGGCTTTGTGGCTTTCAGAATCCACCCCTACTCACTGGGGGCCTTTCGATCACCTCAAGCATGGGCAGTTTTAGACACTGAACATCTTAATTACTAGTGTGTTACAAATTGCGACTGGAACCACTGACTTGTGTGTTGTAATTATACAGAGTGGTTGGATGGGTGGACAGGAATAATTTGGGGTAAATGATTCTAGAAGGCGTAAAACTTTGCAGAACCTTTAGGTTTCGGTTCACCTTTTATTTTACAAATGGTTGTTTAATGGTTGCTGTTCATTTCTTTTGCTCAAAGTTATGCCAGTACCCTATAGCCCTCTTAGAAGATGAATCAACTAAGTTATTCTGTTTTATGTAATATGGTTGTAATTATTGTGGTAGATAATGTTCACTATGAGGAGTTTCAGAATTGTAAAACATCCTGTTCTTTTCTGTGTTTCGTACCTGATAAGCATTTCATAGTGTTCTCTAATTGTCTCCCACACACAACACCTCCACTGTTCTCAAACCTGCTGCCCTGGAGCCTCCTGATAAGAGCATTAAGAATTAATTACCCTGTTTGTTGCCATGCTAATCCTTTGCATTGGAATGTGAAAGCACCACGTGCAAATGTCTGATCCTCTGCCAAGAGTCCTGCTCTCGGGCCTAAGTGGGAAATGGTTAATGAGTTTCTTTTGTTCGGTGGGTTTGGGCGAGAGCAAATCTAAATTGGTCTCAAAATGCCATCGGGTTGGCCTGGCACAGCCTATTCAGTTTCATTGTATTCCAATTGAGGCTGTGGCAGCTGTTTGGTTTCAGTAACAATCTCCCTCATTTCTAGTCTTTACAGAAATCGTAATTGCTTTGGTCTGGAAAAATAACAAATGCACAGGTGGCAGGAAAATTAAAATGACAGTTTCAACATCCTCTTGTCTTCTAGACTCAGCGATGAGATTCCTTCAGTGAGGCAGACAGCTGTGACAGTGCTTACTCAGTTGGTGCTTAAGGATGTGCTCAAGGTCAAAGGTCAGGTCAGTGAGGTGGCTGTGCTGCTCATCGACTCGCAGCCACACATAGCCAGCCTGGTCCTCAACTTCTTCAACGAGCTGGCCATGAAGGTACGCACACCCACCATGACACTCAGTAACGAGAAGCCCGACAGAAGCAGCCTGAGTAATTAGGAAATGTTTCTCATCCTCTGTGAATGGTGTCACCCTTCAGGACAACGCAATCTACAATCTGCTCCCAGACATCATCAGCCGACTGTCAGAGCCAGAGAGAGGCATGAGCGCAGAAGACTTTAATACCATCATGAAGTGAGTTACATGGTTCTCTTTCTATAGTCCCACCTACTGTCTTGGTCAGACTATGGAGGACCTTGCAGTCTTGGAACCAATCTTGATTTTTTTTTTTTTTTTTTTTTTAACTTTCATTTTATCATGTTTATTGCCTGCTCCAAATTGTTGTTTCTGAGAAATTGCAACTACGCTATCTTGGGCTATCACCATTGAGCTGTGATTGACAGGTTCTTCCATTAGCTCATTGGATTTGAGAATTGTGGAACAAAAAATACTACAGAAGAAATCAGTGCATTTTGCTGGACTTTTCGCAAAAACAGTGTGAATGTAATGTAATGTAAATGTGTGACAGCATATTAATGTTTTTATTTGTTACAACTTGAAATACAGGCCGTGTTATGGCACTTTCACTGGGCTGTATTGACACATGATGTTTGTATTATTTACTACTATGTGACCTACTTGATTTAATTTTACAAACAGCCCTTTAATCATCAATCAGAATTAAGCTCTGGTGACTTTTTAAAAAATATATAGTTATCCTATGTTTTGTAACTTGAGATTCTTTACACAGTACATTATCTGCTGTTTATCTAACACTGGAAAAAATGCAATTTTCAGTCAAGTTTCTGTCAGCTTTTAGAAGCTGTTTAGGGGAAGATTGACAGCTGTGTTCCGAGAGTTTTAGATGCCTTATTGGTGTGTTTTACAGACAGTTGTTCTCCTACATCACCAAAGAAAGACAGACGGAGTCTCTGGTGGAGAAACTGTGTCAGCGCTTCAGGACTGCAAAGTGAGTACATCTCCACCTCCGTTTGTCTCATTGTCACACCTCTCCTCTCTTTATTTTAATTCTTCTTTTTTTTTTTTCCATGTTCCCTACTCATTTGTGACGCTGTCCTATAGTACTGTTATTGTGTGGGTAATTAGTGGGTGTTGAGTGTGTGAATAGAGAGCCAGCATTAAAGAGTGTTCACAGTTGAGTTCACCTGTCACCTTACCTCTGACATCTTCTATTCACTCATTTTGTCATGGAAACCATCTGCCCGATGTAGCTGAGAAACGCAGACAATAAAATGGGCCTGGCCCGGCTTCAGCCTGCCTCTGACTCACCGCTCTACAGTCAGACTCATAGGAAGGACATTTTACATTACATATTGAATGCAATGCAATGAATCACATGAAAGAGTCATAGAAAATGAGATTTGGCCCAAATGCCAGGTCAAAGCCATCTCAATGAGCAATGAGGTCTTTTTCTAGGATCTTTTTTAAATGCGTTTCACAGTGATGCTAATCAGGTCTTCCCTCATCTCTCTTCAGGACAGAGCGTCAGTGGTGTGACTTGGCCATGTCTCTGTCTCTGCTTTCCATGTGTGAACGTGGTTTTAAGAGGCTACAGGAATGCTGGGAATGCTACAGTGACAAGTTGACTGAGACTGGAGTCTACCAGCCTCTGCTCTCCATCACTGCCAGGCTCCGTCGTGGAGCCAAACCTCAGCTTAAGGTATATATTTTCCATTGTAAAGAAGATGTTTTTTTGTTTTTTTTATACTGAGGGTAACTTTTTTTTTTTTTCCAGGCTCAGGTAGACGAGTTTGAAAAGCGTCTGACTGCGGTTCACACACGGGGGTTGGAGAATGTAGAAAGTCCTGAGATGGAGGAGGAGAACCAGAAAGAAGGAGGATCTACTGAAAGAACAGCCTTGCGTACGCCTTTGCCTACCAAAGGCCGTCCCAAGTCTAAGAGAGGTGAGAAGCCTTTCTTACACACTTCAGATTTCAAAAGCTTTGCTGCGTGCAGAGTTTCTTTGAACGGTGATGTTGTTGTCCTTTTTGCTAATAAATTTCCTTCTTCTTTGGTTCAGTTCAAGCAAAGCCCCCCATTTCCAGTCACGGTGACGTCAGTTTTGTGACGCCTCAAAGATCCCGCAAATCTAAGAAACCGGTGGTCACCTTCAGCAGCGACGAAGAAGAGGATGAAAATGGTAAGTGCAGACACATTTTTCATTTCTATTTCACTTTGAGAGCAATTTGCTCTTGAGTGTTCTAAACTTCTGGCTATTAAATGAGCTTTTCATTTTTTATGTTCGATCAGTTGTGGGAATTTAAATGCAGTGCGCTTTATCTTCCTCTGAAGCAGCATATTTTGCATGTAATAGAAATTTATTGTACTGCACTGGAGTGTTGGAATTATTATGTGTATAGATGACTTCATCGTTATGGCACAAGTCTCCGTGTCCTGCTGAGTATAAATTAAGAGTCACTATTTGCTGGACTGAGCCTCAACTCTCACTGAAAAACTGAGGCTTGCATTGCAGCATCGCTAATCCAAGTTCTGTGGATAACTCTAATAAACTGGGTAGAAAACTACTTAAATGCCAACAACAAATCTGCATGTTGTTTATCCCTGAAAATGACATCGATATAAAATGAGGTGAGGCAGTAAAACATGGCTTAGTGAAACTTTTCTTTGAATGTTTTCTTATTTTTTTTGTAATGTGTAAGCTTGTCTGCTTCTATGAAATTCTAACTTGAAATATTCCAGCTCTACACGTATAAGCACCCCTGTGCTAATGTGTGTGAGGGTTCTATGTCTCAAAAGTCCGTGCACAGTCAGTTAGCGTTCTGTTTCCATCTTAATTTCAATCAGATGCTGTGATGGCGGAGAGTGAGACCCCCAAAGTGACGACGCCCATCAGCCGCTCTTCGCGACGGGCTCGCCTCAGAAACTGATCGCTCTGCTCTTGTTCTTGCCTCGTTTCTACCTGACCCAAATTTCTGTCTCTGAATTTAAGTGTCGAATTAACTTGTTTTTAATGTGTTTTTACTTTTTAAATAATCTTTTTATATATTTTTAAAGACATTGGTACTTGCAACCACACTAAAGTTGTCTGATGCATCTAATGACAGAATCAAGACTTTAATAAACCTGAATTTTGGTTTGTGGGAAAGTTGCGGCTGTCTCAGTTTGTGTTGCGTCACTCTGTCCTCTGCATACTGAAGAAAACTTCAGACTGACACCAACAAACACATGAAGGGTTGCTTATGTCAAGTGAATTTATAGCGTCATTACAGAAGCTTTGAATGTTTGGACAGCAGTACTTAATGGGCTGTCACAGCTTGCCCAGACAGTATTACTACCTTACTCGTTCTTCCACTTCTTCCATTTCTTAATTTGTTCCTCCTTTTTTTGTTTTTTTGTTTTTTTTACTGTGGTTCTGTCATATCAAACTTCAGTCTTTACCAGACGTGAAACACTTTGTCGTTTACCTGTGTAGCTGCATCTTTATTGTTCTGTTGACACATTTGCTGTTGCCTAGTTGGCTGCCCCTATTCTCCTGTAATCAATCTCTTTTGTAGGTCTCCTCTCGCTGCCTGCTGCTCCTTTCCCTCCCTGCCTCCTACTCTCAGCTGCCTCCTCACCTCCTACAGCGCTCCTCTCTGCACTAATATCACACACATGATAGTTTAACCTCCCTCCCCTCATCGCTTAGCTCTCTCCTTTTCGCCAACTCTCTCCCACACAGCCGTCTCCTAAAAGATGAAGGGTGAATTTTGTGTTTGTAATGATATTATGCAAAGGCACTTGCCAACTGCATGGTAAAAATATAATTTTAGGATTGCACCACCACCACTTAAACTTCACCCCGAGGCCGTACTGGACTTGAAATTCATATGTAATCAGTGAGTGTCAAGTGTTTAAATGCACATTTGCCCTGTCTCATCATTTTTAGCTCGCTCATTATTTGTTTATGGAAATGTAGTTGAGTGCACAGCCTTCGTGCGCTGAAGCTGCCTTAATTGCTCATGTTGCACAGATAATTGAGCAATTTATTTTAAAAGATGGAGAAAGACGCCAGTCAATTCCCAGGATGCAACATATTGATAGCACTGATCCATGCACTCGATAATCTGAAGCTGCTGAACTTTGAGTTTCGTGGGTTGAATTGGGCCGTTCCTGCTGGTGTTGTGGCAATTTGGCGGCAGGGGGGTACAGGGAGCAGATGGCACTGACAGACTGTAACTTACCCAACAGAGAGGGAGGTCAGTACACGCTGGGAAAGACCACGAGACAAAGGGGAGAGAGTGATGGTGATGTGCATCAGGAGCATGGTTACCACATGCATAACTCACATTAATCCATGATATAAACAAACATCTTTCCAGCCTGGCTGCTTCATAACCTGCTGGTCACGTTGCCCTCTGACCTCTGCATGTGCAGCTCATTGACAAAGAGGATGCACAGACCACATGGTCACCTTGACAATGACAATCACGCTCTCCAAGGCTATGACATCACTCCAAAGAAAAGGAACTGGAGGAGGCGGGGGGCGGGGGGTGTTCTGGCTCTACAAAACCTCTGCAGCATCTCAGCTGATGCCCCAACATTCAATTTCTTCCAAGCGAACAGATGCAAAAAGAGACATCATCTTTTTAATTCCATCACAGAGAAAGAGGAGGAGGAGCCAAGAGAGAGAGATAGTGATGCCTTCAGCAGGTGCCAACAAGTGAGATAGTTTAGAGTCAGAGATGGAGAAGAGCCTGTAAGAGCCAAAGACACCAAGAGCTTCAACAGGAAACTAGGACAAAAGGTGAGTGTTTTGAGATTATCTTTTGGTCTAAACTTAGAGAACTGAATCAGTAGTAATATAGTGGCATTCAGTTTAATGCTTCAGAAATAGTGTAGAAGATAAGTATTTGCCATAGCAAATTTTCCAGTGTTTATCACACATTTTCATGCTGCATTAAAGCCTAAAATGAATTTAGGCTTTAGAAGATATAAACCAGAATTTACAATTAAAAGAATTTAAGGATGAAGTTATCAGTCTGGCAGTTTATGTAACTGTCCAGAATCTTTGGATTTTTATGCATGGTTGCCTGTTGAAACAAATGCAACTATTTCATGCAGTAGAAAGATTTTTTTTTTAATTTAAAAATTACAAACACGTGAAAAAATGTTTTTTAAACCACATCGTCAAGACTGCTGGTAGAACAGTACAGGTGTCATAGTGACCACACAAATTTCTGCAAAATGCTTCCTCTATTTGTGCCAGTAATTGAATTTCTTTGATTCTTCTCTGTGTATCAGTGTGTAGAGAAAGTGTGTGTGGCCCTCCTGCTCCATTCTGTGCTGTTTTTCGTCTCTGCTGCCATGCTTTATCCTGCGCTGCTTTGTGCCGCTCTGCTCCTGCTGGCACCCCTGGAGAACACAGAGGCTCGAGCTCTGCACACTTCTCCTGATGCTGTGCAGGTACAGANACCCCTGGAGAACACAGAGGCTCGAGCTCTGCACACTTCTCCTGATGCTGTGCAGGTACAGAGGGAGGGGTGGGGGTGTAGAGATTGGGAGGGGGTCTGAGAGGAAAAATGGGAGAGAAGAAAAGAGTAGCTGGAGGAGAATTCAGAGTGGATGACAAAGATGAGGGATAGAGGAGGAGGGAGGGAGAGCAGGAAAGAATAACAGTAATGAAATGTATTGCTGATTGAATTATTCTTCCTTGTACACTCCCTGACAATTAAATTTTAGCTTGTTCCCCTTTGTGTAGTTTATGGAGCAGTTTCTGGAACGGTATAATGACCTTCTGACCCTGGACGACCTGGAAAACCTGTTGAACAGTCGACCAGAGGAGCCCTTAACTGGTGGGGTCAAATCTGCCGAGTACCCCAAATGGGGTGATGTACAAACACAGGCTGAGACCCCCTGGCTCCGCCTGCTGAAGGGGGCTCTGGCCAGCCAGAAGCGAGCAGAACCGGATCGATCAAGACGGGGCTGGAATCGAGGATGCTTTGGCTTGAAACTGGATCGGATTGGGTCCATGAGCGGCTTGGGCTGTTAGTGGAGAAAAGAGGAAATAAAGACTGGTGACATCCTTCTTAGAGAATAATAAGCAAAACACACATGCAGATGTATTCAGAAGGATGTTTACATGATTATAAACTCCATGTCGTAATGGTGTATACATGCAGTGTTGCTAATGTGGTTTCATTCATCGTAGGTACCATAGATCTGATGCTTCATGCTGCTGTGGCTGTTTAACAGGAGTTTGTTCCTTGTGTAAGTATTAAATTGAATATTAGGAACATGTAAGCTATTTTTACATGAAATCATCTTTAATTGTTTTTTTTAAGTAAATTGACACTTTATGTATCTTTGTTTGATAGTGTAAAAGTGATTAGACAAATATTATTCCATAACCACGGATGGTGATTATCATGATAAATATGTTTAATATCACGTAGATATCACCCCCCCCCCAAAAAAAAAAAATTGGAAATCATGCTGTTTATTTTTATTCTTTCACTTTTGCCTATGATTTGCATGAATAAATGGATTTGACATTTAGAATGTGCTATTCTGCTCTTTATTCATATAATTACCACATGTGCATCCCAATTTTTTGCTGTATTGCATCATACCAACTTATCTCCAAGAAGAGCTCGATAAATCTGCCTGTTCCTGTTGGGGAAACACATTTCTTCCCTAAAGCTGAATTAAGTGCTTTGTCTTATTGGAGGACAAGATGGCATTTGGCTGTCAAACACTTTGTCCCAATGCTGTATCTAAAAAATAATTTTACTCTGATGTTACAGCCAATTTCCCACAGCAAAACATCTTCAAAGCATGGTACAGGGATATGATAAATATTTTGTCATATTGTCATAATTTCATACAATCCTACCTCTAATGCTAATATTTATGCCAATCTATGTTTAGGTCTCATATCGACAGTCCTTTTTACCATCAGTGGGCTCAATTTCAGAACAACCCACCACCCCAACTAGATATACAGTAGTACAGGCCAATACAACATCACTACCACCTAAAGTTTCAAACTTGCCTTTCAAGTCAATGCAATCGACCTGATGCAGTTTTCTACCATAACACTAGATGTCACTCTTGTCCCATCGTTCCCATAGTTTACTACTCTGAATGGCTGGGAGGCCTCACATACAGCTGCCTTCTGGACTTTGCACTGGACTTACTACAGGATACAAACAGTAACATTGAAGCAGAAGGCCTGACATGCAGACATGATTGTGCATTTATTACTAAAATCCAATCCATGCATTTTGTTTTTTCTGCACTTTCAGAGAAGGTAAAAACCTACAAATAACATCTTAAATAATATACTGTGTTCCTGTTTGTTAAAATAGTGCATTAAATGCCATTTGTCTTGGTTGTGCTCCTATCCTTTCACTGAACTAAAGGGAAAACTAATTCCCAGGATATTTAGGGGAATGTTTTCTGTCAGCATGGTTACAATCTAAACTGACAGAAAGTGGTCTGTATGAGGCAGCATCTGGTCATGTACAGTACCGAGAGTATAACATGGCCCAAGTGTCGACTAGCCAGCCAGTGTCTAATCTTAGCCTGACCTTTGCTTCCCTTTTTTGACCTTAAACTGCAAAGCAAATGCCAAGTCTGCGTGCGTGCACTCAGGCTGTGGTAGATCAGCTATGCTCTGGCTAGTGAATGACAACCATGAAATACATCACAAGTGTCCAGTACAGACTCACATGTCTGCCACAGAACATGTCTGACCACATGAAATGACATGGAAGACAATGGGAATGGGTGCATGACATCTGACTTCAAGTTTGGTCCAGTCACAGGTTTGGCTGAGTGACAAGATGCCATGCCATAGGTAAGGTTTCAATTGACCGTCAGGACTGTCCACTGAGGAGGCGCAATATTCAGCAAGGGGGTATTTAAATGTGAACAGCCACTTGGTTAAAACTGACATCCCCATTATTTGAAATTAACATTCAATATCATCTCCTGAGTAATGTTCTTTACAGACAAAGTAGTCACAATAAACTCAGTGTGCAGCAACAAAAATGAAGTCATGTTATCTTGCGGCAGATTGAGGCTTTGCAAAAGCCTTTTTGTGAGAAGCAGTGCAGCATGTTTATTCAGACAAAGAGCCAGACTTTTAATAGACTGTTCACAATAGTAACTAAATAGTTCAGCTTTTACGGTTATTCATTTGCCCCCAAAAATGACAGATTTGACTCCACAAGTCAACGACACACACTGAAGATGCCTCCTCTGCACATGCGTAATGATCCTGTGTTCAGTGTTGGGAATGGGATAATGTTGGAGTAAGAAAATATCTACTCAGTGGCTGAAAGTTAAGGGTCATAATCTTTGGACTTAAATGTCACAGCTAGGAAGATAGAGATTTGATCCTCCGTTTACTCTCTCGCTCTGTGACTCTGTTGATTGAGAAGGTCAGCCGAAGACTTGAGTATGTGTGCATCTATATCCAGATCTCTTACTTCATGACAAGAAGGGTTGAAACACAAGAAAGGCAAGATTTCAAAGCTCAGAACTAGCACTGAAATAGTCTCAATAAAATGTTTTTAAACTTTAGACCTATAAACATCGGCAGAAACACATTATGAGTTATTTAACTTGACTCAGACACACATGTAGCCAGCCTGTCACTGTGCAGACCGACGACCTTGACATTCAGAGTGGGCGGAGTGAGGACCAGACCAGTGTCCATTAAGGGGTTTGGCTTAACTTTTGGTCAAACATAAAAACACACAGCTTAACTTTGCTCTTCCCCACTCACACCCGGAGTCACAAGACAGACTGAGGCATCTCACAAACGGTAATTATGACCTGTTAAATGCTTTTAGTGTCAGAATCCTGCAAATTGATTGACTGAAAAAGTACATTTATATCATCTGGAAATACATTGCATGGGCTTGAATTCCTAGTTTAATAGCAGTTGTTACCATCAAGTTGCAGAAAATGTCCCCCTTTACCTTATTCTCTTGTTTAAAATATGAATATAATTGTACCTATAGCATGTTTATTTTATTAAAGAAAAATAAACTGCAGACATGGATTTTCATAGATAGCTTATCAGGGGAATAATTTGGCACATTCCTTTGGTCTTTCTCATGCTTATCTTGTCTGAGAAACTGTCTTCAAGTCAAATTATATGGAACTCATAAATGGTAGTTTATCAGTATTTGATTAACATTGTTTCCCCTTTGCTTCTTCTTTATTCCCAAATTTCTCCTTCCAGAGGACTAGACCAACCCAAGCAAAATGGTGAAAGTCGGTATCAATGGGTAAGAGCTCATTTTCATCCCATCAACTCACAGAATTATCCAGACTATCTTAAAATGCACAAAGAGACAATCAACACACAGTCAGGACTCACTTTGAAAATCTCTTTGCAGCTCAGCTCACATTGCCACACCCCTTTCATCTGTTCATACATTTAACAGGAATTTACAGTTCAGTCATCTAATACTGCTGCTAATAAACATCATCCCTCAGCATAGAAGAATAATGATAAAGAATGGCTCAGGTTGGTTTTCTCCTTCTCTTGGCTTTTACTTTTATGCTCCACATAGAAGGACAAATAGCTGACTGTCTGTGATCAATTTTTAGGCTGCCAAACAGCAGCTAAAGTATTTTGTAATAGTGAACATGCACACATACATGCACAGACAGCCGTATACATGAACCTATGGCCAGTCACCCGGCTGTTCTCATGTTGTTCTTGTTGAACTTTGAACTTTGGGCCCTCAGCAGATAACAATGTGGGCAGGAGTTTCTGCACGGGGGTCGTTCCACAGGGAATTGTTTTTCTCCTGTCATCACTAGCAAAGGACTTTTCTGAACACACATGATGTAACAGTATCTACCTATGTGGTTCGTGTTTTCTCCTTTATCTCCTCCACCACACATCTCTCCTCCCCTGTTTGTCCTCCCCTTTTTCTGTGTCCCTCCCCCCACCACCTGAGGACAGAGTGTATGTGTGACAGTGTTTAGACCTGCTGTTAAACAGTAACTCAACCACTGATCAAATAGCGCAATGCCGGCATCAGGATTACCACATTAGAGGTTCATTTAGACTTTAGCCCCCAGAGAAGGAGAGTGAGAGCAGTACAGCCTTAAACTCTGCAACACACACATACCATGCACACATACTTATCTTAGCCATGCCTCTTGAACTCTGCCCTTTCCTTGGTGGTTTCAGGTCAACTGGGGAGTTATGTATCTCCCCACACAAAGAAAAATAACTAGAACAGTAATGTGAAGTTTGTCATTTTAATGCTAAAAGAATAAAAGCTGATTTTCTGACTGTAAGACTTAATAAGAATGTAAGACAGTGTAAGCTGGAGTGCAGGTTTTCTCTGTAATGCTAAAAGATGACTGTGTGGTCAGACTTAGATGCTGTCATACTACCATCTAGAGGCCAGATTAACAAACAACACTACTCCCATTTCAGATTTGGCCGCATTGGTCGTCTGGTGACCCGTGCTGCCTTCAGCTCTAAGAAGGTGGAGATTGTGGCCATCAATGACCCCTTCATTGACCTGGAGTACATGGTGAGCCAACACGAACTCAATGATGTACAATTAACAGCAGTAATCAACCACATTCTTGCAATATTTTGGCTGGTGGCTGGTTGGGATGTCAAATTACTTTTTAAATTTAATGGCAGTGGGCTATTTCAAAATCAGTGGAAGATGGATGGCATTTTATGAAGCGATGTGGAAAACATTTATCCACATGATGTTTACCTTTAATCTGTCTATGCTGGCTAAATGACATCTACAATCTATTGTGCACTTGTGCTTTTTCATCTTTCTATGCAATATAATTTTAAATCTTAGCTCTCAATGTTCTCATTTTCTCGTCTGCAATAGGTCTACATGTTCAAGTATGACTCCACCCACGGCCGTTACAGTGGTGAGGTGAAGATTGAAGGTGACAAGCTGGTCATTGATGGACAGAAAATCACTGTGTTCCATGAGTGAGTTTGCAACTTTTATTATTAGCTGAATGGATTTTTTACTTTGAAAGACATGTTGATTTCATTACAGTTGGAAAAAATAACAACTAAAGCTCATGGAGTAAGCATTTAATGTCGCTCTAACTCTCCACTGTTTGCCTCTTTTTCAGGAGGGACCCCGCCAATATCAAATGGGGCGAGGCTGGTGCCCAGTATGTGGTTGAGTCCACTGGTGTGTTCNGACCCCGCCAATATCAAATGGGGCGAGGCTGGTGCCCAGTATGTGGTTGAGTCCACTGGTGTGTTCACCACCACTGAGAAGGCCTCTGTACGTACACATTACTGTCTCATACTACTGAAATATAAATACAGCATATCTTTATGCTGTGACGTCACATCTGATAGATTTAAGGCAATTTCAACATTTAGAATTTATTGACACTCTCCCTCCATGATTGCAGAGTCACCTGAAGGGCGGCGCCAAGAGAGTCATCATCTCTGCACCCAGCGCTGATGCTCCCATGTTTGTCATGGGTGTCAACCATGAGAAGTACGACAACTCCCTCCAGGTTGTCAGGTAAGAATGATTCATAGGAAGAAACGTTAACATAACCTTATTATGTTTTCATCAGAGACTTTAACAGAAAATACTGAAGTTGTAAGCTATGACATCACTGTTAATATCTGAAAGTTACGGTTTATACTGTATATAGTCCATGGTGAGGGATTACTAGTCAGTTTTCACAGCACACTGGACATCTTTATCACAACATTTGGAAACTCTCCCTAATTCTGAAAACTTATTTAACCAAAATTGTTTCTTTGCTTCTCTATAGCAATGCTTCCTGCACAACCAACTGCCTGGCCCCCCTGGCCAAGGTCATCCACGACAACTTTGGCATCATCGAGGGCCTGATGGTGAGAACCCTCTGCCTGAGAACAATCTAGCAGAGAGACACAAAGTAGACCTAACACCAGACTTACAGAATTCCTCTATTCATCTGTACTTATTCGTCTTCTTCCTCTTTGTCCATCAGAGCACAGTTCATGCCATCACTGCCACCCAGAAGACAGTGGACGGTCCCTCTGGAAAGCTGTGGAGGGATGGCCGTGGTGCCAGCCAGAACATCATCCCCGCTTCCACTGGTGCTGCCAAAGCTGTCGGCAAGGTCATCCCTGAGCTCAACGGGTCAGCACTAAAACACATCCCATTTATTACAGTTTATATCTTTGCATTAACAGGTTGTCCTTTAGAATCTGATTTAAACACTCTACTAAACCTGACAAATACACTTTATGACCCGATTGTGTGTTCATATTTCACAGCAAGCTGACTGGCATGGCCTTCCGTGTCCCCACACCCAACGTGTCAGTAGTTGACCTGACTGTCCGTCTGGAGAAACCTGTAAGTAAGCCCAAAATACTAACATTCATAATATTTCACAAAGTTACATGTGATTATTCAACAATTACATGGGATTACTTTAATGAATTTAATGATTAGATTAAAATTTAACTATGTAAGTGGTATACTTAATTTAATTTTGAATTCTTCCACATTTTCCATACATAAGCAATAATTCACAACAAGGGGTACTTATATACATTTGCTTCTACCTTATGCATTATTTTCTTTATCCAGACACCTCAGAGTGTATTATTTTATTATTACCGTTTGAGGTGTCTTAATATATCATTTTAACAGACACTGACAATCAGCAATAACAACTTTCCATGGCCACAGTATAAAACCAATATATTATTCATGTTAAACAGGAAAACCTCTTTCCTTTCCACAGGCCAAATACGATGACATCAAGAAGGTTGTCAAGGCTGCAGCTGATGGACCCATGAAGGGAATTCTGGGATACACAGAGCACCAGGTGTGTGACTGTCACTTATCTTAAAACACTTTTTTCAGCTTAAAACACTTGTTAACATGCTTTATTCTCCTCCCTCTTCTGCAGGTGGTGTCCACAGACTTCAATGGTGATGCTCACTCCTCCATCTTTGATGCTGGTGCTGGCATTGCCCTCAATGACCACTTTGTCAAGCTGGTCTCATGGTATGACTTCAGACAGAGAGACACACACAAACATATGTATTGCTTCCATAAGACTCGCATATGCAAACGATTAATATGGACTTCTCAGTTATGGAACTTTCTTTTGCTTCTCACTCAGGTACGACAACGAGTTTGGCTACAGCACCCGTGTCTGTGACCTGATGGCTCACATGGCTTCCAAGGAGTAAAAAAGAACCCACTCTGCACTTTGCCATATCAACCACATTCTCCTGTTGCAGAGTTGTACATTTACACAAGACAACTGTATTATCTATAACTCTGCCAGGTTCCATCAGATAGTCGACCCCCTTTATATGCCTGAGGAAAGGTCCCACTGAGAGCAAACAAAAGAGATTGACCAACTTATTATTTTTTTATTGTTAAAGTCCCTGTTCTGTTCTTGTTGAGCTGGAGTGAAGGTGTGAGAGTCTTTGTCTGTCTGTGGTACTGAGGTACTGCTGTCAGAAGTGGAATAAAGTTCTCTGTTTGTGAGAAAACATGGCCTCTGCTCTCTTTTATCACTGCACAGAAAAAGAAATCTATATGAAATGGCTCCAGTGGGATTAATTGTGATGATGATAGATGGATGTCAGTGACTTTACTACACTCTTACTGTATGAAATTAATCTATCTGGTCAGTTTCCTCCTGTGGAAATTCATTGACAGCTTTAATCATTCTTTTATTATGAGGAGCTGTAGAGAATAATTTCTGCATATGTTACTGTAAATCTTAAGATGCTGACATTGAATCTTTTCCTTTATATAAGGGGGCAGGCCTGGGCACACAGGCCGTGGCAATACTTGTCAGCCACTTGGCAATCCCTCAGTATGTCCTGCTCATGTTCAGTGCCACAGAGTCAGTTTGTCAAGGAATACAGTGTTAGAGGGGATGCTGTGATAGCTGAAGAAGGTTAGACTACTTATTATAGAAGGTTGACTACTTATCTGAATTGATTGTGGTCGTTTAATTTTTTTGCAGTGTTGATTATTAATTTTTCTGGTTTGTTGCTCTGTTTAAAGAGTTACAAGTGATTACAGTGATTATTTTTTCCTGATCTTTGAGATGTGTGAAAAAATATGAGCGAGTAGAATAAAAATCAAAATCCTTCTGAGATGTTTAAATTTGAGATTCTAGAAGCTGATTTTTTTTTTTTTTTTTTTTTTTTTTTGTAAAGCCTTCACAGTAACAGTAAGTAAGTTATTGCCAGACCTTCTGAGCCAATGGAATATGACTATTATTAGTGGAGTGGAAATAGGATGAAATCAAGGAATTTATAATGTATGTTTTAATATGTCAGAAGTGCCATTTCATTACTTGGCATCAGATTTAATCCAGTTACTGTCATAGATTGACAGACAGACAGACAGACAGACAGATGATAGATAGATAGATAGATAGATAGATAGATAGATAGATAGATAGATAGATAGATAGATAGATAACAAGAATTTCTTATTTCTTCTGCCCAGTCTTTATTGTTCATCAACAACAATAAACTCTACTGTTTATTGTTGTTGACAAGGTATCAGGGAGGTGTTGATTCAGCTAAATTGTCATTAAAATTGAACTGGAATCTATGTTGTGGTTTTACTGGACTGCATTATATATATATATATAGTATATATATATATATATTTGTCATAATATTTTGTCCACCTCAATCACTTCTGTATATATATAGAGGAGAGGATCCAAAATATAATATACAACATCATGCAGTCCAGTAAAATAAGGCCTCAAAAATGGCCATAGAGATCAATCAATCAATCAATCAATCAATCAATCAATCAATCAATCAATCAATCAATCATTTCTCTGAACAACTAAACATTATTAGTTTCATAAAGTTAAAATTTATTATAGGACTGTTGTATTTATTTGTATTACAATGAACAGGTGTTTATATTTTTGGCCATCAAGTGTATTTTCTTGTCTTTTTTTTTTTTTTTTTTNTTTTTTTTTTTTTTTTTTTGTGGTCCATTTAATAATATCGTTTCGTTGCATTTCAAAACATGCTTTTATTTGAAATTGCTTTTGTCATTTAATCTTGTCTCTACGTTGTCCTGAATGATTCTGTTTATGCTGTTCAACACAACAGGAAACAGATCTACACATACAAATACAACCTCTTGCTGAGGTTGTATTTACATATAGTTTTGCTCCTCTAGCTTTGTATTTACGGTAGCTGCACTCCTCCCTCAGCACTTTCTCCTGCCTGCGGTCACATCTTGTTGCAGGATGGGGAACTTCAGTCAGGCGGTGACACTGGATTTCTATATTATTTAACGGTGCTCTGGATGATTTTTATTTATTTTTAATTATACTGTTTTGGGAAGCATTTCCTGCAGGCGCACATCCAGTTTTGTAGCATTTGTTTTGCTCTCACAGCTCGTTTGGAGCCGCTTTGGGTGTTTCGTTGCGGATCGTTACAGAGCATTTATCCATCCATCCGACGACCTTTCAGCTAAGACTCTTAATTAGAAACGGCGTTTTGCGTCTCTCTGGTCCGCGTTCCGGCTACATATTTAGCCAGTCATTGTATTTTATAATAACAGACATTTCCCGTCCGTGTTCATGCCAGATCTGCAGCGCTTTAGTTTTCCGTACCATAGCATGAATCCTTTGTTGGGGGCCAACACGCATCTCCAACAGCATCAGCAGCAGAGTCAGGCGAACAGCAACCCGGACTCTCCTTCAGGCCTCCTGCCAGAAGCTGTTTTCGGTGGACCGGATCCGACGTCTTTTCTGCTGGGTGAGCAGCTCGGATCGGGGCCTGATCTGCAGGGGCCTGACCTCCCCACCGCCTCAGCTTACCTCCACCACAACCAGAGCCACTATCAGCATCGCACCGTGCCGACCCCNACCGCCTCAGCTTACCTCCACCACAACCAGAGCCACTATCAGCATCGCACCGTGCCGACCCCTCCCGCAGCCATGGCCCTCAGAAATGACTTGGGATCCAACATCAGCGTCCTTAAAACCCTCAATCTGAGGTTCCGATGTTTCTTGGCCAAAGTGCATGAGCTAGAGCGTAGAAATAAGATTTTAGAGAAACAGCTGCAACAGGCGCTGGATGCCAACAAAGGCTGTCAGGATGGATGCTGTGGCAGCAAGGCGTATACCCAGGAAACAGGTGTGCAGACCGGCTTTGTCGGGACGATACCTCTCAGGCCCGGGTCCCTCCCTTTCCATAACACCAACAACTCAGCCAGGAGGCCTACAACGCTGTTCACGCCCCCACTCACAACAACAAACCCCACTCCTCAGTCCAATAACCCGGTGATCACCATCAGCCAGTCCTCTCCGTGTGTGGACTCTCCAGGCGGTGGATCCAGCTCAAAAACTGTCCCAAACACCAGCGCCGCACCCGGGAGCTCCACCAACCCTCCTCCACGGTTCCTCCCGGGGACCATCTGGTCCTACAACCACACCCGTAAATTCGGCCCTGTTGTGGAACGTCTGACCAGCCCTGGTGTGTCTTGGATGCACCCAGACGGAGTTGGGGTTCAGATTGACACCATTACCCCTGAGATAAGGGCCCTGTATAATGTCCTGGCTAAAGTAAAGAGGGAGAGAGACGAGTATAAACGCAGGTAAATACAGTGATCCCATTTTATTATAGTTAAAATAGACATATACTGTTACTATGGACTTATACACATATTGAGTAATACTACGACCTGGAATTGAATTGAGTTTTCTAAAGTTTTCTCAGCAGAGTTGTGAAGCAGCTGTAGACCAGCACCGTCAGCACAAAGCTTCTCTATGCATCCACCTCCTGTCTGACCGCAGTGACAGGTGCTGCTGCTAGAAATACACCAAAGCTTAACACACCACCAGCTAAATATAAATATATATATATATATATATATAAAAAGAATGAAAGTCAAAGTATAGGAGAGACTTCAAAAGACCACAATTCACTTCTAAACTTTACTAACACATGACTTGGTATAAGGAATTTCTTGCATTAAAGGGAAAGATCTTTAAATTGAATTCAATCATGTTGTACAGCCCAGCTTTGATTTGTGAATTTAAGAAAGTCAGCAGAGACATGCTGATGATGTGAAGATGATGCACAGACAGTGAAAATGCAACAATTGCTAACATTGCCTGCTGTAATTTTACTGAGATACAGTGACATTTCCGGATTCAAAACTGGAAATTAAAACTACTTTGGATGCAACATCTCAAAGGAGATAGTTGTGTATGCTCTCTCTTATTGATTTTACTTTAAATAATCCAGCTTTACACAATACGAATTATGTTTTCAGATGGCTTTCCACTATATTGTTAAAGAAAACAGGACACCTCTTGGTAATTCTGTTTTAAATTAGATTGGTTTGATTTTTAAGTATTTTCTGTGGTGTCATTGGTCTGGAGAACTGCAGGAAGTTTACTGCATGTATCAGGACTTTCAGCAGACATCACTGAATTCCTTCATATTATGTCCAATTGAGCAACCATGCGTTTCTCATAGAGGAGATCCTCAGCGGAGGACAGTGGGCTCTTTGTCAACAAGGCAGAGGGACAACCATTATTGCTCTGAGTGTGTGTGTGTGTGTGTGTGTGTGGCATCAGACATGGTGTGATTGTTTATGTAAGAGACTAGAAATAACTGAACAGAATATCACCTGTAATTCAGAAATGCTTTAATTACATGGGTCCCCGTGTGTGTGTGTGTGACCTCTACCATTTTCACCTGCTGCTAGATGAGCTTAGTGTGGTTCAAGTTTATTTGGGAAGAAGTGGAAATTAAAACATGTCTCCAAGTGAATTTAACTATTTTAGATACATGGTCGGATTGAATATTGAATAGTTAACTATTTTAGATTCATTACCTGTGCAGATTTCTAACACATCCCAGTTTAATAACACTTGTCCTATTATTGCCCTAAGTCATTTTCTCTTCGTGAACTGCAGAGTGGAGCATTGGAGAGACAACTACACTTATATTTTTATTTATTTCACAGCCTGTGGTACTTTGGTACTTCTTTTTTTTTCTCAGTTTAATCCTTTTTTCACCTTCTTCAAGCTCTTCTACTCATTCCACTTTTATATTTCAGTCCCTCACCCTCACTTCTCCTTTCACTTTATTTTCTTTCACTTTACTTTTTTTTCACCTCTTCTTTCCCTCTCTCTCATGTAATCCCACACACTCTCAAACAGTAACACACACCTCCTCTCACTCTTTTGCTCTTTCTGCCTAGTTCTCTCCTACTGCGCATCCCTCTCCACACTCTACAGTGTATCTGCAATGCAGCATGCACTGCAAGCTGCTGGAGGGGGAGGTTGTCTTACACTCGGCTCTCTCCTCACTCTCCCTTTAACTGATCGGACAAGAATTCTGTACAACAACAACAGCAACTCCTGTTATGTGACTGTTGTTGCAGATTGAATCTTCCTAAAAGATCTCAGCATTCTGCATTTCAAGCAGCATTTCTATAAGAGGTTACAGCCCCTGCAATGAGTGGATTTCCCGTGGGAGTGTGTGGAGTGTTCAGTCACAGAATCTGACATCACATAAGAGCAACATACCGTGTGCTGAGGCTTTTAGAAGGATTAAAATTCAGATTCATGGGCCAGTCATTTGAGTTGCATCATAGTTATACATAATTCATCAAACAATCACTACATCAGTCAGTGAATCAGCAAATCGCTCTCAGTCAACCAAACGACAAGCAGACTCCTGTGTTGTTCCTCTTTTTGTTAATGATGATGGCTTCATTTCTGATTTGTTAACATTAGGGGAAGATTCCATTTTTGGTATCTGCTGTACACTAGAGCAGAATACAGCATATATGTGCAGCTATGATAGCAATCTGTGGTCTTCATTCGGGTTGGTTTGACATGCACTGTAATCCCAGATGTTGTTTTAACTTAAGATATTAGTTAATTGTACCCAATTTATTTAATTGTCCCAACAGGACCTAATGAGTTTGAGTTAATTGTACTTTTTGGATATTTTTTTTTTAAATTCAGTTAGAGTTTTTGAGTTGAATCAACTTAAGTAAGTTTAGTTTTGCCCATTTCTATTTGCAAAGCACAAACTTATTGCTTAAAATAGAATCTTGGTGATCAGTGGGGTGGCACAGTGACTCAGTGGTTAGCTCTGTTGCCTCACAGCAAGAAAGTCCCAGTTTGAGGCCAACCAGGTCCTTTCTGTGTGGAGTTTGCATGTGCACTGTAACCCCAGATTTTGTTTTAACTCAAAGAAATTAGTTGATTGTACCTAAACATTTAAGGCTTTTTTTTTTTTTAATTGAGAATCCTAGGTTACATTGACCATATACATTTTTGTTTGTTCAACAATGCATAATTTAACTTTTTTAGGGCAATGAGTTACCCTGCTTTTTTTTTAATTGAATGAACATATCAGGGATTACAGTGTGGATCTGGACAGCAAAATCATATGACACATTTGCAGTGGTGAAATGTTTTGTCATATGCAGTTTGGAGACATGATGACTCCAATTATTCAGTGAGATTTCAATCTGCTTTGTGTCTTGGGGCATTTTACGCCTCTCCACCCTCCCATAATCCCTATCCAGATGTGATTCACTCACTAAAACACATCAGTTTACTTACTCAGTCACAGAACTTTTTTGAGTTAGCAATGAGACTAATTGTGTCCTGTAAATTCTTTATCTGTCTCTGTCTATTTCTTCTGTCTACATTACAACATTAACTAAAATAATGTTTACTTTTATAGATGGGAGGAGGAATACACTATGAGGATGGATCTGCAGCAGAAGATTACAGATCTACAAGAGGTAACAGGCCTGTACTGTATGTGTGCAGATGCAGTTTTGAGGTACTGATGCTTTTTAAATTGTGGAGAAAATTTTACTTTTCTGAAGAAAATATTGTTCTTTATGCTCCATTACTTTACTGTGTATTTGTTACTTTACATTCAGCATGACATACCGTACACAAGATACACAAGATTATAAAATATAAAATTTTTATTCTTTCTTGTTCTCCTTTATTACTTCTGACTTTTTTCTGTTCCTTTGCTCTGTCTTTCCTTCCTTATTGCTTCTTTCCTTCTTTTTCTTCTCCAACTGAACTTAAACATGGAAATACTTTTCTGAAATTGGGTATTACACTGAACTTTGCTATATTTTTTATTTATTTATTTTTTACGTTGGATACCTGAAAGCATTTACTGCTAATACTTGTTTGCATTACTTACAAGTAAAAAATTGACATGACTTTGACTGGCAATTGAGTTGTCCATGTCTCCACTACCCNCCCACCCCCACTGTGGTATTTGAGTATCATCCACCACTGTGTGTTCTAGTTTGCATTTGCATGTTTGTTTGCTTTCCTGCACAGAGCTCTACATAGACAGGGCTGCAGGCCGACACAGTATCTCTGATGACTTCAGTCTTTTCTTCAGTGTTGACAGTTTCGACATCAGTCTGTCTCATTAAAATAAGCCAAACTCATTTCCTGGGTGTGAAGGTTAAGCTAAGACTTACAAAATCTAATAGAAGCTTAGCATACTATGAGCATTTTCCTTGCTTACTTGCTGTAGTTACAGTGATAATGGTTAAATGGCTTATATGATGCCTTCTGTAAAACTGATGAAAGCAAGACAGTTTTTATATGGAATGTAGCCATCACACTAGTGAGCAGCAACTCCTTTCACACTTTGGTGGCAGTAATGTAATTTTCTTTGTGCAGCATGAATAACTGTTGCATTGATTCAAATTTAGACTCGTGCAAAGCAGCTGCATTGTTTATAATTGTTTTTATTTTTCTCTTTACTGCTAACATCCACAAACCAAATGGCCAGTGTCATTTAAAAGCTTTAGAAAACATCCATTTTATAGGAATATGGCTTGATTTCTCATCTGATTCTGATTGATTACCATATTAGTACTTCCTGCTGCAGTATGTAAATATGAACCCAAAGTTTTGTGGATTTCCTGTGTGTCTCTGTGTGTTTGAGTGCACATGTACCATTAACGGGAATCTCTACCTGACCCCATTTAGCAGGTGCCATGACATCAACAGGAGACCACAAGCAGTAAAACAGCAGTAAAACACCACTTGAGACTTAAAAGTTCCTGGCTAGCGGTTCAGCTCATATGAATAAATCAAAAGCGAGAGAATTTCCGTGCCATCAACCAAGTCCAAAGCCCCCCAAGGAGATCATGCAGTCAGGGTTTATGATGTTTTAGTGCGCTTTGTCGATAAAGACTTTTATGTATTTATTTATTCTTTTGATTACCTCCAGTTGCAGTCATCTGTAAACAGGAAAACTCTGTGTTTGTGTGTGAGTGTGTATTTACATCTTCTTCTTCATGGCATCATGTATGTGTGCAGGACCTGCAGGAGAGTGAAGGCTGTCAGGATGAGCTGGCTCTGAGAGTCCAGCAGCTGAAGGCTGAGCTGGTTCTCTTCAAAGGCCTCATGAGCAATGTGAGCAATGTACAGCACACAGTCATATACTCATAGTACATTATTAATAATAATAATAATCAACTCTGCCTCCGCATCTCAAGAGAAATAAACTGTATCATTCAACTATTCATTTATTAAATCACAAAAGAAAAAGTTTTCAAAATTGAAGTCACATTCTAAAAAAAATTCCTTTATGTTTTATTCATTTATGCTATTTTTATTTAAACATACAAGAGAAAACTACGCCATATAAATTAAAATATGCATTTAAGAAATGAATGAAAATATAGAATTCTTCAGAGTCAATGGAAGTATTCCTGTGGTCTATTTTCCCTGACCTTCACCAGTCTGCATTCTCCACCCTCTTGTTAGAACTTGTCAGAGCTGGACAGTAAAATTCAGGAGAAAGCCATGAAAGTGGACATGGACATCTGCCGCAGGATCGATATCACAGCTCGCCTCTGTGACGTCGCCCAGCAGAGGAACTGTGAGGATGTGATTCAGATGTACCAGGTACTGGCTGGAACTGACCAGATGATGGTTTTGTCTCTGGGTCTGTCATCTACTTATCTTTCCATGTATAATAAATAATTCAAGTTCTAGTGGTGATCTGATTTCTTAATCTGATTATGTATATGTGACTGAATCTTCAGGTGCCTAACAACCAATCATCCCTTAACTGCCGCCGGAAACAAACCCCTCTGTCTTTTAACGGGAGTGAGTGTGACGAACCTATCAGCACCTCTGAAAGTGACAGGGGTGTGGCCAAAGACGAGGAGCATGGCGGCTCATCAGCCAATCAGATCAATGAGGAGATGCAGAGGATGCTGAATCAACTGTAAGTGGTCTGACTGTGCTAAGTGATGAGTTTAATGTGAGTGTTCTTCAGTCCTGCACTTTCACTAATTATTTTATTTGTGTGCTTCATGTGCGCGCGTGCGTGTGTGTGTCTGTGTGTTTGTGTTCCTGTCAGGCGGGAATGTGAGTTTGAGGATGACTGTGACAGTCTGGTGTGGGAGGAGACTGAAGAGACGCTGCTACTTTGGGAGGACTTCCCAGGATGCACTCTGCCTCCTGACCCCACCCACCCACCAGGAGAGGTAGGCCGTGGCAGCACACATCATTTCAGTGTGATTTCTAGGCTCTGACTGTGAGCTGTGTTGGACATAGACTGTAATGCTGTTCGACAGACCTCAGAAGTTGGATTTTTTCCCAGTCGGAAGTTCCTACTTCCGAACTCAAACCGTTCCAGCCAAATGTAAACAAAAAAGCATGGGAACTCCAATAAATACTGTAAGATAAAATAAATTTTGTAATAAATGCCAACTAAAGTAAAATTAGATTACAGGACTGTTTGGTTGTGTTGCTTTACAATGATATTAATCACAGTAGGCATTAAACATTTGTGCAGATAAGTAATATTCTGAAATTATTCACACTTACGTATCAATGGCATACAGTTATTATACACTGTAAATAGTTAACTTGACGATACATTTTGACCTTTTTATTTCAATGTCACATAAGTAAAAATACTTTATTCCATGTTAGGTGATCATTTCCATTCATAAAACTCGTTTCCACGGGTGCTGCCATGTTGAGTGACATTATACTCGTGAAGTTGGAGTAGATAATTTTGGTCCGAGTTTCCCAGTCGGAGCTCCGACTTCAAGTGCCGTTCCAATGCATTTTTCCATGTAGGAAGTCGGAAAAATCCGAGTTCCGAGGTCTGTCGAATGCAGCATTAAGCTCCACTAAGATCTACTGGCTCCTCCCCTCAGAGGACTCTCAGATGTGCGGGTCCTCACAGCTCCGAGGCCGCCACACATGCAAAGATAGAAGCCCCTCCCCAAAAGTGACCATATTCCCAATTGTAGACATTGACTTCATGTGACTCATGTCTTGAAGCACTGTGACTATGATTTCAGATTGACTACATCTTTCTGGATCCTCTTACTGGAGCATTGATTATTTGCTGTTTGTATCACTCTGTAATGTTTTGATGAAGATTCTCAGTCATCCAGGCGGTAGATATGTTGTGTGAAAACTCAGTCAGGTCAACTNTTTTGATGAAGATTCTCAGTCATCCAGGCGGTAGATATGTTGTGTGAAAACTCAGTCAGGTCAACTGAATTCAAGTTTTTAATTCTAAAACATTTCACCATCCATCCAAATGGCTTTGTCAGTCAGAAATGAATGAACAGAAGGANTTAATTCTAAAACATTTCACCATCCATCCAAATGGCTTTGTCAGTCAGAAATGAATGAACAGAAGGATTTTAAACCTCCAGTAACTCAGTAACTATGGTGTCAAATCATAACAAATCTTCAGTTCAAAATAAATAGATATATTATTCAAATTTTTTGAATAATGCGTGTGGTAAAATGCATTATTCAAATTTCAAACAATGAATACATTTCAAATAGTAATTTTAAACTTCTAATTTTTAATGGTCGCCTGGTTGGATGCAGGACCTGTCCCCAAATTTCTTTGGAAGGGAAGACAGCAAGGCACTATAGGTGGTGGGTAGATTGTATCTGAGACCTCCACTTCTGTTGAGGGAAGGTCTCTCTACGTGAGCATAAATGGCCTCCTTCACTCCTCTCTCAAGCCAACCATCCTCTCTGTCTAAAATGTGCACATCATCATCTTCAAAAGAATGTCCTCTGTCGTTCAGGTGGAGGTAAACCTCCACCTGAACTTCACTGAAAGTGAAGTTCATTCGCTGATTAAATTAAAAACTTGAATCCAGTTGACCTGACGGAGTTTTCATACAACATATCACTCTGTAATGTTTCATTGTTTTTGTGTCTTTGCAACATGCTATCCTTTGTACACCTGGCCATTCAAGGGAAGGGAATCTCTCTTTGAATTGCCTTTTCCGAGATTTCTTCCATTTTATTTCCTTATACAGTATGATGAGGTTTTTAGGGAGGTTTTCATTGACATGTGGGCCTTTGAGACGTTGTGTGTGATATTGTGCTACACAAATAAACTTGACTTGACTTGACCTAAATCAGGATGGAGGTCAGTCACATTTCTGCTTTAGGCTCTTTCTGTCTGATTCAACTGAGTCCTCACACTCAGTTCAGGGACCTTCACTGCTCTACTGTGACAGGGACATTCAGGACAAACACACACTCAAACAGATACAGTGCCTGTCCAGTATTGTATACATTATGTTTGTTTCCAAAAATGCATGTACAGTAAGTATTTGTTTTCAGTCACCAGCTGTGTGAGATTAGAACATTCTGTAGTCAGGAGTAATTTGAGTGTAAAAGTCAGATGTTTTTCAAAAGCAGTGTTATTTTACCTACTGTCTGACTGTGTGAAGCTGAGCACAAAAATTATTATTATTATTATTACATCTCTCTCTCTCTCTCTTTCCCTTTCTCTCTTACTCTCAATCACTGTCTCTCTGTCTCTTCCTCTCTCTCTTTTAGGAGGACTGCCTGGAAAAGGTGATTAATGACACAGAATGTCTTTTCAAATCCAGAGAGAAGGAATACCAGGAGACCATTGACCAGATTGAGGTGAGACACTTGCTTAATTGACTAAATATAATCAGTAATATGTTTGTATGTTGCCTACTTTTTCTCTCTTTATGCATTACATAATTCATTTATTCACGTCCTTTGCTTGTGTGTTGTTCAAATCCCGGTAAGTTTTTTGTGCAAGATTGTTATGTTTATATGGTCTTACAGTATCTTTTATCAGGATCTTTTACAGGATTTACAGGATCTTTTTTTTAATTTGTAAAAGATCATTATATAGAGTACTGGGTCTTCTGAAGTTTTAATTTTACATTACAGTAATCTTTTTTACAACATGTTGCTTTGGAGAATGCCTTATGCTGCATTCATTTAAAACTCTGAGCTTGGAATTTCCAACTTCCGACAAGGAAAAGACAAAGAAAATGTCCCTTCAATTGTCAGGCAAAAAAATTGGACAAGCTTTCCCATCCCCAAGTTGAGTATTGATGCCATTTCAACATGGCTGCTTACACTGTGAACAGTAAATGAAGTGCCATTTTTCTATTTATAAAGTACAAAGAAAAAAAGAAAATTGAAAAAAGTACTTTTGTGCCTTCTGTGCTCTCAAATGTGGACAAAATATTAATTCAGGAGCTTTTGTGGTTCGGCAGAAAAATAAAACATTTTTATGAAGGTGTTCATGTGGTTTTCCATTTTGTCTACCCCGAAAGCACACTGGTCATCAATGACATAATTATGAGATCAGGCTTCCCAGTTCTGAGATGTGATAAATGCAGCATTAATCCAACCCTTACAGGGTTTTATTTTTTTTAATGCATTTCTCCGTTATGTATAATGCTTTATTTTTTTTTTATGCTCTTAAATGTGCAAGTAAACAAATCAATAAAAAATTACGTTTTCATGTGTGTTTTAATATTTATCTTGTTTCCAACTGCGTGTTTTCTGACTGCAGCTGGAGTTGGCCACAGCAAAGAGTGACATGAACCGACACCTGCATGAGTACATGGAGATGTGTTCTATGAAAAGAGGCCTGGACGTTCAGATGGAGACCTGCAGGAGGCTTATTACACAGAGTGGAGACCAGTACAGACACACACACACACACATGAAAAACTAAGAATTCTCAGTCTTTGATCCTGGTCTCCATTATCCATTTCTCTTTCTGTCTCTCTGGCAGTAACTCTGCAGCGACTGCGCCCACCGACGAATGTGATCAGAGAGAGAATGACAAGTCTTCATCTTCTCCTCCTCCATCTTCCTCTGGCGAAGGGAAATCCTGACCCATCCTGAGTCCAGCAGGGAAGGAGGCTCCACTGCATCCAGCTAAAGTACCATCCCAATGAAATGCACCTATAACTACAGCAACCATGTTTACATGAACCTCTAATGTGCACTGATTATTGTTTTTATTGTTGCTGTCCAGGCAAATCAGCTTTGATCTGAGGGTTTGCTGCAGAGAGCACAGAAAATGAGACAGATCATTATTATCATATTATTATTATTACATGCAAATGACGCTGCCTTAATGGCGGGAGAGGTCTTCTTACAGCATATAGTGCAGAAGATGAACTTTTGGGTTGATGGAAGATGGTGCAGGTTGATGATCTTGTTTTGACTGTAAGTGAGAGAGAACTCTGATGCAGTGGGGCAACACTGCAGGCTACATGGAAGCAAAGCATGACTTATTCACTCAACACACACTATAAACAGGAAGCAGCACTGCTTGTGTCTGTTGTGCTCTGGTGAAATGTTTGCCCTCTGTACAGCCATTGATGTAATGTTAGTCTTTATCAGCATATAAGATGTCATGATTCAGATTGTTTTACTGCCTTACCCACAGATTCAGAGCTCACTCTGTTTCTGTATCATAAGTCATAACATCTGTGCTTCATTTAGCAAAATTGAAAAATGGAAAAATCACAAAAATAACCAAAATATGTATAAACACATCACAGAAGCAGATTTCTTTATCAGCTGTGTGACTTGTAAGCATAGGGTTGCATCTCTAAATATGAACATGCTGACCTCCCTCTTTGCGTTGTTCATTCTGTTAAATCAGAATCATGATTTTGAGCTTCGACCTTCCTTTCTGTTAGAAAGTCTCTTGCCCTGCCCTTGTTACTGATCCCTCCACATCCAAATGAAAAGCGGAGTAAAATTACTTTGTTATTGGATACTGATATTAGATATTTGGCAGATACTTGCTTTTATCTTCTGTAATATTTTGCAAAATGAACAAAAAAGCACATTGGTGTATGATATGACTTGTGGAACAATAAGAACAATTTAAAACTGCACAATCAATAACTTGCTTTAGAAGTTACTGAGAGTGATGATAATAATAATTAATATGTACAAAATATCCACCAGCCTCAAAGCTTGTTACTCTGGTCATGCAAACACTTAAAGTGAAGCATCCACCCAAAATCTGTTTCTAAAAGAATCAAACACTCTCCTCCTTTAAGTTTGGAAGGTGGTTCTATAAATTTGTTGTGTTCCCATTAATGGAAAAGAGCGGATTCAACAGATTTCCATGGTGACCATTTTTCTGGACATTAATAAATACCCAAACCTCTATTTAAACTCAAAACACTTCATCCATGCTCAGTAAGGTTCACATTATTTCTCAGTCTTTGTGCACAATGCTGTCAAGTTCGTGAGTATGCGTTGCGTTGGTTGAGCACACACCTCCTGCTCTTTCATTGTCAGGAGTTCATCAGGCAAGCCAGTTAGCAAACCAGAAAGATTGTGAGCGCAGGAAGCAGGCATGCAAGACAAGAAACACTTATGAGCTCGACAATTGGGCATAAAAATTGTGCTGTTCTTCATCAGTGAGTAAAAGTGTCAAGACTCACATCCAATTTGACAAAAATGAATGTTTGATACTTGAAAGCGAGATTTTGGGTGAAGTATCACCAAAAAGAATGGAAAGTGGGAACACTAGGAATGTTTCATTACAAAAACACCTGAAATAAATTTAAAGGGCAGATTGCTGATTTCCTCTATTGGTGCTTCATTAGAAACCCAATAGCAGATAAATGGGCGACAGCAGTGAATGAAACTGATGAGTCGTTAGTTAGTACACTTGTTTGTCGATTGAGGAAAAGTGAAAATACTGAAGCTGATCTGGATTCAAGAACTGCGGCTTTGATCTTGATCTTTGTCTTACTGTCACAACACAGAGACAGTGAACGTTATAATGAAGGAAAGTGAAACCTCAGAGTCATATGTATAGGAGCCGTTGTAAGTTTTTTTTTTCAGCAATAATGCTGCAATAATAATGCATGGTTGAGCAGAATCAGTTTAGATGTATGTAAAGACAGAGGAGATGGTAAAGAAATACTTACATTAGCCGTTGAGTGCCAAAATAAATGTACAGAGAATTTCTGAAAAAAAAAAAAAAAAAGAAATATTGCTGCCCAAGCTGTTTCACCAACGGTGCTTGATGTATATAACTAAACTTATTTTTGAGCCTGTAAACATTTGCACTTATAAAGGAAGAGCAACGCAAAAATGTATATGAAACAATTAGCTCTATTACTTGTATATCATGTAACAAAAATGTCACAAATGGAAATATGTTGAACTATATTTCTTCTATTTAAAATTCCTTATCTGTTATATGTTGCAGGGGGTAGAATAATGAATTAACATGGACATATGCCTCATTTTTCATGTTTTTGGCTTAATCAAACATCCTTTCTGTTTTATTCACATGAACCATAAACTTAAACTCACAATTTAACTCACACATTGCTACAATACTGCATATACAGTATTAGCTCACAGAACATTTATCAGCACCTTTATTGTAATATTCCATACTGACTGTAGATTTCTCTTCTGCTGTTTGGACTGCAGGTGAAATATTTCTCTTCTGCGTCTACTGCTTTTCACATTTAAGTGCTACAGTTTAATGATGAAGACACGTTGGTGGGACATAACCTGACATGCATGTCAGTTCTACAAATTGGCAAAATGCTGATCGAAATGTGACTGAATAGAAGGAAACATTGTGTGTGAAATATACAATGCACCATTTACCATTTGTATAGATTTATTTTCAGGCACTGAGTGGGTTTCTGTGTATGCATGTGCCAGTGTGTATGTTTTCGGGTGTAACATATAATGAAGGAGTGTTTTTAAAAAGACATTTACTGAGGCATATGTACAAAATGAAGCACCATGAAGTAGAAACTGTAATGTGTCTGGTTGTTATTGGCTTTACGTTTACCAGTTTAAAATGAAGATGTGGGGAACCATCATACGATGGCTTGTGACAACAATCACCTCAAAGAATATTATTGTGAATATTATTATACTTTCTTTATGAGCATACGTGTTTGCCTAGTAAAGTCAATTTAAAAGCAACTCTCAAGTGTAAAAAAAAAAAAAAATACTGAAATGCAAAAGCTTTAGCAAAATGACTGATAGCTTTGAAATTATATGTGTCAAGGAAATAAGTCTTGATATATTTATGTTTGAAGTCTACAAAAGTAAAATATCTACAGTGACTCAACCTCTGCATTAACAAAAAATTGCAAAAGTTTTGAATGCTTGATTGGACTTTCTAAATTCTAAGTGTAAATTAGGGTGGTTAAGTGCAATTGCAGCACCTTGATTGGATTGTTTTACATTACAAATCAATTGATTCCATGTATTAATTGATTTCTTTAGGTGACTATGCAGCTTTAAACATGAAGACAAAATAAGTTTGGCTAAAGCTTTTCTGCAGAGCTCTGTAAAGTGTTGAGAGGTAGACAGAATAAAAGACACTGCTAAGCAAGAAGATCATTTGTGCTTGTTTTTTTGTTTATATGCACATATATGACCAATCAACCTTTTGTTCAGCAGAATTGAAAACTTGTATGACTGCAAGAAGCCTGAACATTCTAGAAATGTTTTAGGCAGAACTTTGTCTAACTTAATCAAAAATGTATCCCTCTAAGTTAAATACATGAATTTTACTCCCTCTGTCAAAACATCACATAAACTGTATACCTTCTCTAAATACTTTTTTAAAATTATTATTTTCTATTTATTTTTTGAAAAGTTAGTGAGTTTTGATGAAAATTCTAAAACTGCAGAGTCAAACTTTGCAGAAAATATTTAATTAGACATTTAATGTTTTTTTTGTTTTTGTTACTTAGCAGAATATCACAAAAACTATGTAATACATTTAAGAGAATAGTAATATAATCTAATATATATGACAATTATAGATTACTTTATGATGTTTAAAAAAAATTGCATTTAATTATGCAATTCTGACTGAAGTTTCCCATCGTGTCATATTTGTGAATGCTGACAAAATTTCACATTATGGATATAAATGTGACAGTATGATCTCCTTAATATATCAGTAACAGACAATTTACAGATTAGATGTACAAATATGGTGATATTATCTAGCACAGTGGTTCTCAAACTGTGGCACAAGTCCACCAGTGGTACTTGAAGCACCTCATGGTGGCATGCCAGATTATGGAAATTTCAGCAGAAAATCAAAACAATTACATTCTTTCAAAAAACTGAGGCCCAATATTCACAAATAAATTGGGTTTAATTAGGAAATAGCAATTAAATACTATTCTAATCAAAATAGCCACCCATGATTTCATCTGTAGTTTCAGCCCTCTTCATTTCAATGACAAACTCTTTTAGAGCTTTAAAACTCAAAACCATAATTGTGACCCACTGCTTTCACATTTTTCAAGCCTACTAAATCCACCTAAATATCATAACAAATGACATGCTTTTGTGACACATAATTTCTATTCCAGCAGACAGCTTCCCGTCAAGCAGAACCTGTTACTGGTGAGTGCATTTAGTCTTTTATCATATCATTGTTATCAGTGAAATGTACAGAGAACACATTCAGTATTTGTCACGTTACAGTTGGCAGTTTGTGGAAAGTGATGGGGCTTTGATTCAGAAATGTTAGTCAGAGTGCTGATGGAGCCGTGTGAGAGCTGAGCTTGTAAAAACTTGTGTAAACACCAGCAGACTGAGTGCAGTGGGCGGTAAAGACAGGAAGACAGGAAGATGTTAACAGGTAAGGAAACAATGACACAGAGGTAGAGCAGAGACGAGACTAAGACAGACTGACACACCTTAAGGAAGTCCAACAACACAGGCAGAGAAGCAGGTGAAGTTAAATAATATTCTTCTATAGTATTATGTTAAACTTTAATGTCATATTGTATTTAATGATGTAAAAAAAAAAAAAAATCAGCCAGCACATTTTTCTTCATAGGATGAGAGTTATGCGACACTTTGCGGCTGTCCTGATGTTATCTGCACAGCTGGTGATCACCTCGCCGCTGGTAAGGACTTCCTCCACAGCTTATCTCACTGGTTCATTGTATAATTTATTGCAAAATCTTGTATTACTGCACTCCAACTCACTATTTACCAACATGTATATATAGAGCCATACATATACAATAAGTACATATACATATACATTATGTACATGTAGTATGTATAAGTACATAGTTTTTATAGTCTGCCTTTTATTTGCACTCCTTTGCTATTTTTGCATAATGTCTTAGCCATCATCTTCCATCTCTAGGCAAGGCAAGGCATATTTAATTTTATAGCACCTTATCATACACAAAGGTCTTTCAAAGTGCTTTACAGATAGAAAATTCAAGAAATTTAAGTACAGAGCAAGTTTATACGTAAACAGATAAGTTAAGATAGAGTAGAATTTAAAAAAAAAATTATATAGCCCAAAATCACTCTTAGTCATGTACTTATGGTTTTATAGTCTTTAGATTGTGTTTTTACAGTCTATGGAATGGCAAGAGTCACCAATATCTTTTCATTGTATTTTACTTGTACTTGTTAAAAATTATTCTACACGTCACATCTGACAATAAAGCTTGACTGAACTGAATATCATTTGAAATAGCTCTCAAATGTGCTGGATGTTCATATTTACCACTCTTCTGAACATGACCTGTGTGATGAGTTATACAAGCCTTTATTTTGTATTATTAAAATGTATTGTTAACAGGTAGAGCGGAGCCAGTATTACACAATGGGAGGCAGTACGTGTACAATGTGTCCTGCAGGTAAGAAGAGCTCTTATTTTTTTTTATGTTTCCATCTATTTCTCTGCAGCTGTTTGTTCCTCACTGTGTCTGACTCACTCTGTCAGTGAATCAGAAGTGATTAATGTTTGGAAACTACTGGGACACACTATCTGTCTGTGTCTTTCTCTGTCTTTCTGCTCATCTGTCTCTCGGTCTTGAAAAAAAAAAAAAAAAATGACACAGAGTTCTGTATGACCACATCCTTAATTAATATGCACTCGACAGCTCTCTGCTCTCCTTGTCATCCTGTTTCTCTTGTTATTTCTTTTCATTTCTGTCAGGCCAATATCAGAAGTCTTGCACAGAGTGTGAACCCTGTCCTGCTGGAAGCTACACATCTGAATTTAACCGTGAGGACAGCTGCCATTCGTGCTTCAGTGACTGTAGACCAGGTTAAAAAATATATATCATTATTTATGTCCATCCATAGGTTTTGGTCATAAATCAAACGTTTCTGTAAATGGCCTGTAATTAGATGGCTATTTCTCTGTCTCAGACTTTCATCTGAAGGTGATTCAGAGCTGCACTCGCACATCCAACCTGAAATGCAGCTGTGAGGCTGGTTACATCTGCACTGACTATGTCCCATACTCAGAAAACTGCCGGTACTGCGAAAAGATCCAGAGGATGACCACAGCTGGTGACTATTTCACTTTATTTTGTTTATTATTTTTTTTAAATGTATTTTATCATTGTTTTTTTTAATTCCTGAGTTTTATCTGAGCTTGATTTCGTCTCCTTGGTCTTTCTTATATACTGTTTTTCCTTTCTTTAATATTACCTCTTTTTATCCCTCTTTTTTTTTTTGTTTTTGTCAATCAAATGTCTCTGGGAAATACTTTGACTTACATTTTATGTAGGAAAGGTACTATACAGTTGATTGATTGATTGATTTATTGATTGATTGATTGATTGATTAAAATATTTCACAGTGTACAGTTTTAGTCACATCAAATCATATGGAGCCTAACCAGCAGGAAGCCATGAAAAGTAAAATATCCCTCAATGATCAATGATATATATATATATATATATATATATACATATATATAAGATGTGTTAAAGAGATATCAGAGCTGCATACTGTACTATCTGTGGTGTTGCTGGTGGTTTCACTGATGATGTTTTAACCATATGTAGGTGTAGATTTGGATGAGACAGAGAGATGTAACCTCTCAGCAGGAGAAAGATTAAGATCCTCACTGTATATCTTTATTTCTGTGCAAAAACTTTTGCATTAAGTTTTGGCTAAATATTTTTACCCTTTCAACCTGTAGATCCCTTCTAATTGTATGAAGTTGTATGTATGATTTAGTATCTTTTACATTGACCAATAAATCTGCTCTCTCTCTCTCTCTCTCTAGCTCTCTCTCTCTCATTTCTGTGAGGGAAAACAGTTATTTACTGTCTTTATGGGCACAAAATGTCAGCCTGATCTGTTTGTCCCTGGAAATCTTGAACCAAACCTGTCTCATTCTGTTCTGTTGTTTTCCACTAGCACCAGACAAAGATAAGCAGACTCGAGTTTCCTCAGGACACAGCACTGCTTTCACTCCACCCTGCCAGTTTCCCAAGTGAGTCCTGCATTTCTCTGGTTAAATATTATGCATCACACATGACACCCAGATGCAAATTCTGGATCATGTAAAATGTTTTCTGATACATGATATTGGATGATATTGAATTTTTTTTTTTTTTTTAGCATTAGGACATAGAATACGTCACATCACGTATTTAACACCATGCTCTTATCTTGCACAGCTGTCCAAGAAGAAATGATACAGATCTTACAACAACAGGTAAGTGTGTGTGTGTGAGAGAGAGAAAGGGGGTGGGTNTCCTCTCTCTCTCTCTCTCTCTCTCTCTCTCTCTCTCTCTTTTCAGATAAAACCAGTCACCTGGTAGCCATTTTGTGTTCAGTGGTTGCCATGGCATTCATAGCCCTTATCATTCTGTTCTGTGTTCGTTGCTCTGGAGATGAAACATGTTTCAAGCTTGGTAAGATCTTGTTTACATCAGCACATGTTCTGTTTCCAGAGTCTCAGTATGATCAATAGTACTGATAAGCACTTTTGATTCCTCACTTATGGGAAACAGTAAACATATAGACTAATATTTGCTGTACAAAATGTAAAATGATTCACTATTGATGAATCAGTGCAATTGCTGTGAAGGAAATGATTTTGTGCTTCCATTTTCCAGCTATTATGAAGCTACATAACAAGGTAGGTAACAAATCCCAAGGCTTCTAGAGCTTTTTCTATCCATTTACTCACATATGTGGTCCCTTTTGTTTGACCCAAACTGACTGACACATTCTTTTTTAGGGGGGGAGAGATGCGTCATCTCATAAGATGAATGTGTCAACTCGCCAGTCCTCCAGAGACTCAGCCAGTGCAAAACATCAGCCCGCATGTCTTTCAGCCACCAATCTGGGTACTGATGAGTGAAAACATGACTTATTGATTCATTTTGTAGAGCTGTTAAGAAAACAGAAAATGTTACAATGCAGCTATGTTACTGGAATCATTAAAAACTGAACATTTTGTTTATGTTAACTGTTTGCTCATTAATCTCTCATGTAGGTTCAGTCCATGTCCACAATCCAGGGACTGTCATCTTCAGCTTACTCAGTCAGTTTACTGGACAAATTGGTCTGACAAAAGAGGAGGGGACTAGCGAGAGAGTGAACAATGAAGAAGAAGAAGGAAGAGATTGTTCTGTGTTTCATCCCACATCATCTCCCTGTACTCATCTCTCTGAGGAGGAGAGGAGTGCAGACACGGACAGAGTTTTCTTTCCCTCTCAGGAGCAGGGGAAGGACTGCCACATCTCCAAAGAGGAAGTGCTATGATGCATCAGAAGAGTCCCAGAAGATTTGTGTTGGTGGTTATAAATGCTGCGGATATCCAGACCTTTCCAAAAAGTATTCAAAGGAAGGAACTTGAAATGCTCAACCCATGGCAGCTCTCTACACTGATGCTGTTTCTGCAGGTATTGCAAAAACTTTTTATGAAAATAGATGCTGAGTTAATCTAGAAGTATTCTTATTCTGGACAGAACAGCTTTGTCAGGTGTAATTTAAGAAATCCTGTAAATACGTAAATAAGCTTTAATATGTTCAGTCAGGTCCTAGTTTGGTTAAGTGAATGCTTATTTTGCACAAATATTAGGTGCTATTATTGAAATTACATTTTATTTTTAGTAAAGACACATGTAAGTAGAAATTAATTTTAGTGATTAAAGATTCTCTTCACAAACAGTTCCATGTGGTGAACATCCCATGTGTATTACTACAAAATTTACAGAAAAAAAAACAACAACATTCTATACAAAATGTATGTAAATGTAAAGATATGAAATATATTCAACTTGTGTGTACTATAGTACATACCTCCATGTAACAGATGGACATATAGCGTAGCATAGCAACATAGCCTTTCTAACTGTCATCATGCAGAACTTTCACAGTTTCACACGTCATATTCTTAATGTTTCATAACAATGTCCCAGATGTTCAGTGACACTGTGGAGTTTCCTCTCAGGGAAAAGCAACAGTCTTGAAACATGTGTTCAAATTTTTGTGCAGTTACATTTGTGAGACATTTGGCTCCATTACAGAAATTCTGTATGTGCAATATATGCTAATTTAAGTTCAGGCTCAGGCTCAGGCTCCTCCATCTGCAGACATCTTGTCTTCACATCAAACATCAATAGGTTGGTCACATTTCCTGCTTTCTTCCTGAATCGGTTTGGATTCTGTCTCTCCCTCTGTGTCTGAAATTTCTAGGGTTGGAGTCTTTTGGGCCAAAAAGTAGCCTAAGACACAAGAGAAGAGGCAAAAGTGTTTATAAGAAATCTGATCTGTGACATAAGATACTTTACTTCATGTATTTCAATTTAATGTGCTCCATCCTCTTGAATAATTATGTACTGACCGTATTTTGACTGGATCCAGTGCATGTGGGGCCTGACTTTTGTTGCAACAATGAGTAATATTCCTGTGCACAGGAGACCAACTATCACCCTGAACCAATTACTATTTTCTGGATTTTCTGAGAGAAAAAGAGAAAATATATATAAATACCTGCTCCACAGACAATTCAAGCATTTCTTTGCTTTTATATGAACATTTTCATTAGTTTCTTTTACCTCTTGGTCGTTTACTGGGATTCCAAAGCATGCTGGCTGTTCCATGTTTGGAGGATGCATACATGAATAGAGGAAATGCACTTAGCTTATTGTTTATCTAACATGCAATCACACTTAATATTTAAAAGAAAATATGCAACTATCACAATCAAAATGTCCACAGTAGGCTGCTGTTCAGGTCTCTGCTCTGATCAATGAACTGGTCTGCAAATGCATTCCTAGCTGTTATTTTTAACCATCACTACACAGACAGGAAGTGCACGTGGAATTTACTATCACCTTAAATGGGGACACTTTGTATGATTGGTTACTGAAGAGCAAACAGAAAACACAAACACAAAGAGCATGTATCAATGTTATTATCAGTTGTTTTTGTGTTGTTATTTTTAATAATTACATATGTCAGCAAGGAGCTATTTAGCCTGAACTATGGCACCTTTCTGATTTGGATTTGGTTACAGTCGTCACCATTAGGCTCACTACAACCAAAAGATGGAGATGAATCACTAAAAATCTGTATCTTCATAGTCCTTCTATCACCTGAAACTATTGTCTTATAAAGTAAATGGTTTAATAGAATTTCACAATAAAAGTAAGTCAGTTTGAGCTACTTATATGCATGTGATATAGGTAAGGTGAGGGTAAAGTGAGGGTAAGGTGTATGGGTAAGGTGGTTGTTAAAGAATATACATTTAAAGTAAGTTATCTTACTTTTTAAATGCACTCACGTCTTACTATATGGGCACAAGATCCTTATACTGGATGAAAATTATTAATATCTTGTTCTTATAAGGCTAAAACAAAAGAAAAATACCCTTCTCTAGAAACTTTGCTTAATTTATAGTTTTATAATAAAATAATGCTTACAGAACTTTTCAAGGTCTTGTCTGCCTGCAGGTTTTTATATTTGTAAACACCATCTAGCAACAGCACTGAACATAACATTGATATTGTGTCACAGCAAACTCTGTTAAATGATCAGTTTAAAGATATATAAAAAGTAGTTGTGCATCCCATCCTTCAAAAAATATACACATCATTTATTCCTTTCAAAGTCTCTGTAAAATTGTAGTTGAAATTGCAGACTAACTGAAAAGTCTGCCAGTGCGGTGCATTCATGTGCAGTACTACAGCCAGGAAAAATTTATTCCACAATCAGAATAAAGCTTGGGAAAGCTGTTCTGTGGAAGCTGTGCAACAGCTTCCCACAGTGCACAAACCTTACACCTACCCAACACAAATACACTCTCAGCCTGTAGAAACCCTGTAACTCCTAATACCTAAACATTTTTTCTGGCGTCAGGGTTAGTTGAATGTGCTGAGTTTGAGTATCCTACCTGCAGTAGATGGAGTGGGTGTGGGTGTGGGTGCAGAGGTGGTTGGTATCGGCTGGCACTCCTTGCAGGGCTGACCTGTGCATCTGTAACCAGGCTTACATCTGCACACAGCATCATGAGTCACATTACACCGAAACTCCAACTCCATGTTTGCTGAAATTAAAAAACAAAACAAAACAAACAAAAAAAAAACATTTCACATTGGTCATTAAAAGATCAGGTATTCTAANCTCTCTCTCTCTCTCTCTCTCACACACACACACACACACACACACACACACACACACATTTTCTTCAAACCATGAAATGATTCAAAGTATGAAAAAACAGCCCAGACTATAAATGACTCACAAAAGGGCATGTCAGGTAGATGTTCTCTTTTAACTCATAAAAGTTAGATTTCCACTTTTGATCCATTTTTTTAGACACAGCTGTTATTTCTCACTGAAAGCAGTCTTTCACTTTGATGAAACATTTTTTTTCTCACAGAATGTTTTAGCAAACTTACTTTCATGTAAAATGCAAAACAAAATGCAAACAGAATATTAATACAAGAGCACCAGGAAGCCACAGTGTTGCTCATATTGCATTTGTTTTAATAAGGCACCACTGAATCATTAAAATAAAATGTGATAAAAATCTTCAATTAAAAATGTGCTATTAGAATGTGCTACTGATATGATATTCTCTTTCCTAGTCTTCCCCAGTGGGAGGTCAACAGTTCATGTGGAGCTTTTGGTAGGGATTCAATGGTTTGCCCAAGGACACTTCAGCAGGGTGGATATGTTGACAGGGAGAGTTTCAGCTGGTAGTTACCCCAGTGAACACTTCACCCTGCTGTCCCATTATGTCTCTTATAATCCCAAACACAGAAGAAAATTTGAAATTCTAACATTTTTGCCAAGATTCCCACATTGGATAATCACAGGATATGCCTTCACAGCAGTAGATACCCGTATATAATCGGTGCAATCTGAGAATTTATAGTGTAGTAAAATCAGTATAAACGTTTCAAACATGTAAACAAGCAGCTTGATGCCCTTCTGACACACATTTCCCAGACTGAGAACCATTTCCCATGATCAAGAAAATTTGCATAAACCCATGTATGGTATATCATTAATGCTCAGATAAAGGACCACAATAGAAGCAAATAAATATTTATATTTGACCATCATTTGGGATTATTTTCACTGATGAAATGCAATTTCCCACAATATTACTATTATTTATATAGCAGTTAAAGTGCAAAAAAATGTTTAATTAAATGAGAGTCTGGGGTTTTACACAAATACTGACATGACAGCTCTCATACAAATCTGAGAAAATGTGAATACACCCAAAATTTAGAGACAGAATCATCTACCTCTCTTACTTTTCTGTTTGCTTCAATTTCCACAGTGACATTTAAAAATAAAGCAAACAGGGTGTTTTTGCTTTTGCTCACCTGTAGCAGAGACCTGAACAATAGTACTGGGCTTGACATTTCTGGCTGCTACCGTTTCCGATGTTTACCTCTTTTCTGTGTTTTTCTTTCTTTTTTTTTTTTTTTTTTTTCCACTGACATGACAATGGTCTACCACTCTAAGCCTCCTCTGACTCTGTCTCCTCTGGTGGGCTGCTGCTGAGGGTGATACTTATATTAAAGTCTTATAAACATGAACCTCTGTTGCAGAAACCCATCAAACCCAGAGCATGTTTCTCAGACGCCCTCCTTTTTGTTTCTCTTTGACTGTATCCCACCGTGACACACTGATCAGGGGAAATCCCTTGCAGATGTGATTGTAATTTCTATGGGCAAATTTCTCTGAAATTATGACCTAAAAACAGAGTTGAGTAACTACTAACATTCTGGCTTTAAGGTTTTTGTACAGTAACTGATCTGGACTGAAAACGAATGATGAATCATTCACACATCAAGAGACACAGACACAGACATTACAAACACAACATGAAAACGGACTCACAGAATGCCAAAAGGGGGCACCATCAAAAATATGAGATCTGACTTTTGTACCAAAAATGAATCATGACAGTAGATTTTAACTTTACAACATCTTCAAATGACATAACATCTACTGGCCTCTGCAGTCCACTTTATTTTTCAGGATTTATATATTTATATTACCTGCATATGCTGAAATAATCCAGGCAAAAAAAAATTTAGAGGACAAGAGTTATAAACTTTTATTTTCTGTGAGGTTATAATACTTGTCTTATGGAGCAGCAAAGTGCTACAGTAAATAAACTGATAAATCCCCTGTGTGGGCAAGCACGAACTCTCCTTAAACTCTATGTCCGTTATTCTTATTATCAGAAATGTTACTGTTGCAGCTTATTTTTTCAGCTAAAAGTATAACTTTCATACACTTCAGGTCCTTCACATTCTCAGATTGCCACCAGCAAGACAAAAACTGCAAAATTACTCACGATTGTTGTCACAATTTGAACAGAATGTGCAGCTCTTGTCCACATTGTAGGTGTTTGTGTATTGGCCAGCTGGGCATGGTACACACTCAGTTTGACAAACGTGTTGGTTACGTTTATTCATGTGCTCACCTGGAATGCAGACAGCAATTTATATTCTCATAGTTTTTCCCACAACCTTTTTATAACTTGTTGACATCAAAACTCTGAAGTATATCAAGACAGACTGAAGTCACTGTACCTGGTACACACTTTTTACAGCAAAGTGTGTTGACATCTACTGGCCAGGAATAATGTGTTTCATTGCACTTTAGAGAAAACACAGAGGAAAGGAGAGAGATGCTGAACAGGAAGATTATACGAATGTGACAGAGAGGCTGGAAGAAGAAGAAGAAGAAGAAGAAGAAGAAGAAGAAGAAGAAGAAGAAGAAGAAGAAGACAGTTATTTAATGGGTCACATTGTAATAGTCACACAAGTCTTAACAGATAAAAAATTTGTGAACAAACATAAACACCATTAGTACTAATGCTGAAAATTTGCACCAAATCAAACCTCAGGACTTTGCATCCATTTCTGAGCACGAGACAGGAACAATTTATTATAAAGTCACAAGCTTACATTGATCAACTTATTTGTGCAACTGCACAGGACACTTCTACCAAAAGTTTGACTGGCAGTTATTGCTGAAAATGTGTTGTTACTTACCATGGCTGAGAGGAGAAGAGAAGATCTAAGTTGGGACCCTCTGAGTGTGAGACTGAACAGGGGACCAGAAGTGTGTCGGGGGATTATTCATTAAATGTCATTGGTGACTCAATGTGAAAACCAAAATTTGCTGGTGTCTTTATAATCTCTCTCTCTCTCTCTCTCTCTCCTGCGACCACCGAGCATGGTACTCTCGACAAAAACAAGCTCTCCTCCAGCCTCCACTTTTTCCACAGGAACCATCTCTCTCGTTTCATCCAAAACGGATGCGGATGTTTCTGTCTGCCAAACCTTTCTTTCTCACACTCTCTCCCCTTGTTAGGAGATGGATGATATCATTTCAGTTGAAGTAAGATTTCAAATACAACTCATTCAACTTGAACTCATACTGTCGCTTTTCCAGAAAGTTGCATAGTCATACTTTTGAGGTGATAAACACCATTACAAGAAATGAGAATATGTTGATGAACTGTTCTGCAACTTCATGTGGATAAGAGACATTGCACAGGTTTCCTTGCATAATTCATAGATATACTATAAGGCCAATAAGCTTTAGTGATGTCAGGGGCCATATAATGAATTTGAAACTCAGCAGATGCCAGATTGGAGAAAGATCAGGCAGTATCTGGTGTAGAGTATGTTCTTGGATGCAAGCACTGAGATAATTATCTAGACCATTTTGTTTTTTTCAAATTTGTTATGTCATTACATGCACATCCTGAGATGAAACAGATGGCTGGAACAGCTTCTAAGTACTTTACAATTGTAATTTCTTAGTTTGGTTTCTCCTCATTTCAGCTTTCATTCAGTATTCTTCAAACCACCAAGTTTGCCTCTTTCAGTGAAACCAGGCCACAACATGTGACCTGCAGTGAACTGTCAAACTGGGCTTCCAGTTCAGGAAGCAGTGGCAGAAACGGCTGCCTCTGGGGCCTGTGTGACCCTCAGCGAGCACACACACAGAGTACTGACGTGACAAGAGGAGTGATGACTGAGCACTGATATCACTATCATGTGAGTTAAAACAAGCCTGACCATGTTTATCTTGAGGTTTCAATATTAGGCTGCTTGCTGCTTGACTATAAGGATGAGTGTATTAGATTAAAAGTTCATATTAGTCTTTGCCAGGAACATGTTATATGATGAAGAGAACAGATAATGAGTGAAAACCTTGGCTTGAAATCTCAAAATCTATGCAGACACAAAAAGACATCCAGAAATCCAGCACTTTAACCAGGCCATGTGTGTGAAACTCACACATGTGAGTCTTTTCACCGTTCAGTAATATTCAGCATGTGAAAATAAATGTATAAAATCTTTTGTTCTTGTAGAGGGAGCTGTGCAAAGTAAGGAAAACTGACCATTAAGTTGACCCATCGAAAACTAAAGCCACTTCTTCTTCTTCTTTTTTTTTTTTTNTTTTTTTTTTTTTTGTCATGAGGGTCAGTATTCCCCGACACGCCTTCAACACAGAAGCCTTTATAATGCTGAGTAGTGCTCCTCATGAGCAATAAACTGAATTCAATGTGGAAAATTGGTGGAATCCATTATAAAGTGTCTGTATGACAAATATGCCTGTGTATCTATTCAGCTGAATGTGAGTTGTGAGGGAGAGGAGCAACAGTGGGAGATGAAGATGGTTTTCTTGCACATTATTCCTAAATAGGAAGGATGTGGTTTTTCTGAGGAAACACTTGTCTTGCTCTGCTGACTGAGCTCCTGCCAATCATGTCACATGAGTTTAAATTCAGCTAAATAAAGACAGCGAGCTTCTACCTTTGCTCCTTTTTAAGCAAACCTCTATACTGGTTCCAGAATAATTGAAGTTTCCATCACTAACACATCTTTTTTTTTTTTTTTTTTTTTTTTTTTTGCACAAATTAAATTCGCATGCAAATTTTCAGCCTGATTTAGGCAACAAGAATCAATTTATCTGTTTTTCTGAGTGATGCAAAAGTGTATACACAGAGCAACATTTTAAAGTAAAACTTCAGATATTTGAATTATTACATATTTATAATTATACTGTCTATATTTTTTTAAATTTAATTATTAATTCGATTTTGCCATACTATGGGACTTTTAATTAACAGAGATAAAATGAAATACATTTAAGGGATAAATTATTATGTGTATATGTCATTTACATACCTAAAATGTAGGTATGTAACTAAAATACAAACATACGACATAATTAAAATCAAACGATGAATTTTGAAGAAGCAGGACAAAGTCTGTCATGAGTGTATTATTTTCTTTAGTGTAACATGTTGTAACTTGTGCAGACATACTGCAGCTCACCTGTATGACCATAATGTGTATATGCGTTTATGTGTTTGTGTGTGTGTGTGTGTGTGTGTGTGTGTGTGTGTGTGTGTGTGTGTGTGTGTGTGTGCGCGCGCGCCAAACACTGGCTCCGGATATTCCTTGAAATCGGTGCGTGACGCTGCAGCTTCCCGTTTGTCTCCGCCTTCGCCGCACGGAGGGAACACGGTGCTACGCTCGGCTTTCATTAAAATAACTCATTTTAACTTTAATATAAATTTATGCCACCAAATGGAGTTGAAGTAAAGAAACGTCTGATTGTAAAGCGCTTGTCCAGGTAAGATGACGATAAAACAGGTCTGCGTGTCATCGTGCAATCTGTAGATTCATATCTGACCTGCTGCCCGTGGGCGTTCTGTGGTGCGTAAACCGAAACTGGGGGGGGGGGGNGGGGGGGGGGGGGTGGACGCTTATATCTTCAGGGTAAATTTACATCTTAAATACGTTAGAATGTCTTTGTAAATAGTTTAAGTCGTTAGCTTTAAAGTTTTTCGTCATTTTGTGTCGTTTATCCAGTCTCGACGTTTTCGTGGGACAGGAAAGTGTGAAGCTGCTAAACAAGTGACGCAGAAGAATCTGATAGATTTTCCAGCAGGAAGTTGGTTTTACTGTTACAGTACAGCAATAATTACACAGGTAGACCTGATTCAAGTCTGTAGGCGTGTAGTCACCTCAGCTAAAAATGTGTGGATCCTATTTAGAGCACTTAGATGTCAGTTTCCTTAGCTTTTGTCTGGTTTTTAAGTGTTTCACCGTTGGTTTGCAGATCTCACATGGACTTACAGCTGTAAGATGATGGAGGCTGTTGGCAGCAGAGGAAGATGCTATCAAAAAGTGACTGTTTGCACTTTGATGCTCCTCATGGTGAGAAAAGTTTTTAAGTGGCTCCCCACAAAAAATTGAATCATAGTCAATCAAGTGTTTTTTTTTTCTGTATAAATTTGAGCTAAATTGTTAATGATGAAAAGTCTGCATTTGGTGTGTATTTCTTTGTCCCTCTGTGGTCAAAATACACACGTGAAAAAACACAAACATTAAAGGAAATGAATCCAAACTGAAAAAAAAAATGTTGCAAGTACCAAAATGCTGCGAATACCAAACCTCATGCAAAGGAGAAAAAAAACCCACAAAAATTAATGGAAATACATACTGAATCAATAAATGCTGAAAAGTAACAAAACATATACTAAAGGTAAAAAAATATATAAATAAAACACACACACACACACACACACACACACACACACAAATGAAGGAAATTCACACCAAATTCATAAATGCTGCAAATACTTAAAAAAAAAAAAACATGTACAAAGACAGAAAAAAAAAAACAAAATTAAGTGAAATATGTTCCAAATCAAGAAATGCACCGCTAATTACAAAAAGAGCTGCTAATACCAGAATACATACACAAAGGCAAAACATGTGTCAAAGGATTTTATTCTGCTGTATTTTTCTGTTTGGTTTTTGGTGAACTATGAAACAACAAAATCTAAAATAAAAATAATGTCACTGTGGTTCAAGAAAAGAATGCTGAATAATTCATAATTTTGTGTAATTGATGTCTTTGCATATTGCAGTGCGTCCTCAACCCCTCTTTGGGTTTGGAACTACAACCTTCAGAGGAGCCGACCTGTCCGCATGGAGATTATCTCAGCGAAAAACAGATATGTTGCAACAAATGTTCCCCAGGTACTGAATGGCCTTATGTACAACACACCTGACACAGTCGTACAAGGGTTGATTGATAAGTTCTGAACCTGCCACATAAGAAAGTGAACAAGCAATATTTTTAATGGCAGTAATAGTGAGTTCCAGAGATTCCCAATACTGTGAGTTGTACAAGCTGGATAAATTAGGCTGTACTTCCTGGTTGCTTAAAATAATAATAATAATAATCATAATAATAATAATAATAAATATGGGTACCTTTCCAGACACTCAGTGTCACCTTACAACACAGGAGCAAAATTAAAAGTTATTAAAATTCAGAGGACACAGAAATAGCGGGGAGTGGCTTTGAACTAGTTCAGCAGCTACCATCTCACCTTATTTGCCCCTTCAGATTTTCACATCTTCCCACACATGAAAAGCTTTCCCAGGAACCTGTTTTGCCTCAGATAATGACATCATATCTGCCAGGATTGTTGGTAGAAGAGTGTTGAGTTGGAAGATGTCATGTTAAAAAATAAACTGTAGCACCTCTGAGTCAGATCTTTTTTTATGTTAGGCTCAGAACCTTTCAGTCACTTCTTCTATGCTTGTTATTGGAAATATTTTATCACACAACAAACACTTTAAATGCCAGATTGATGTTTTGTCAGGCAGTACAAACTCTTTAAGGCACAGAGGAGCTAATTAAAAAGCAATGAGTACTAATTGGAGTTAAATGCTCCTCTGGTGTGACAGTAGGACAAAAATGAAGCTTGGACATGATCCATTAGAACACACACATGTCCCATTAGAATGCATACATGTCCCATTAGAGCACATACATGTCCCATTAGAACACACATCCCATCAGAACACACACATCCCATTAGAGCACACACATCCCATTAGAACACATACATGTCCCATTAGAGCACACACGCATGTCCCATTAGAGCACACACGTCCCATTAGAGTATACATATGTTCCATTAGAGCATACATGTCCCATTAGAACACACACATGTCCCATTAGAACACACACATGTCCCATTAGAGCATACATATGTTCCATTAGAGCATGCACATGTCCCATTAGAATACACACACACACACACACACACACACACGTTCCATTAGAGCACATACATGTCCCATTAGAACACACGCATGTCCCATTAAAGCACACACATGCCCCGGCTCAATAAAGTTATTGAAAAGAAAGGGCAGATCATTTAATTTTCCAGTTAACTGGTCCATTCATTTCATTTTCGTTGCACTTATTTGATCTCTTCTACAGAGTTTTACGTGTTAATTTGTGATGTCTGCATGTGTGTGCTGCAGGTTTTAAGCTTGTGGATGAGTGTCATGCTACAGGCCAGAGGAGTAACTGCACTCCCTGCCCATCAGGAGAATACACAGATGAGATGAACTATTACCCCAACTGCAGACGCTGTAAACGCTGCAAAAGTAGCGTAATATTTCCTTTTTCAGAATCTTTTTCACTTTTTTCCTGCTAGTGTAGTAAAACTTTAACTGTGTAGCTTCATGTGATCATTTTTTCTCCTTTTGCAGAGTTTGAAGTGGTGGTATACCCATGCGAAAGCCGCCGTGACACTGTTTGTCGCTGTAAGGACGATTTCTACAAAGATGTTATTGACTCAGGAACATCTCAGTGCCTCAAGTGTACAACATGTGGAGCCGGAGAAAGACAAACACACACATGTGAGCGTCATGATGTAACAAGGCCATCAATAAAGAACCTACCTGAGATTTTCTCCCTGGAAACCTCTATATCTTAATAGTTTTCTATTTACACTTTCCATAATAAACAATTCTGTGATCTAATATATTTCCTCTGTGAGGTGTAATTAGTATTTTACTATTTCACACTGAATTCCAGGTACTCCAGAGCACAACACTTTGTGTGAATGTGAGCAGGGCTACTACAGAGCCAAAAACAAGTGCCTACCATGCAAAGAGTGAGTATGCTGTGTGAGCTTTTAGGGATGGATTTATTTAAAGGTGAAGTTAAAGGGAAGTAGTTTTATTGAATTGAAACTTGCAACATACTGTTGTCTGTGTTCAGTTTTTCCATTAGTTGTCAGCAGAAGTGAGAAGTTATTTGGCTTTACAGTCAGGTCAGCTTTGTAACATTTGTTTGCTGATTAAATATTATTGTCTCCTACATTTCGTTTTATCCAATAATCCAATCCAGTATTGACGAAACAGCAAAAGTAAGTTTTCTGATTAGACCAAAATTTCCTTTCCTAGGCAGATTTAAAATGAAAATCTTAAGAGAAAATATAATCATAGGAGCCAATTAGCACCATCAGCGTCTGATAATTTGAACTCAGAAAATATAGAGGTTGTTGTACTTATTGCAAAGGAAAGTTGAGGGAAGCCCGTAATTCCTATACTTTCCATAATTCCCATAATTCTCAGATACACCCTTGTTCACCATCACCATAGAGCCATCATCACCAATGCTGGCAGCTGAAGGGCCGTCTTTGTTTTGAAAAGTAGTGATTTCTTTAATAATGTTAATTCCCTAAAGTACTTAAAATGTTAGCACGCTGTTAACTGAGTTTGAACTTCCTCTCTTAATATGTTACTTCCTCCTTAGTATTGTGAAACTTCCTCTGTCTTCTCCACAGTTGTAAAACCGACTGTGAACTTCACTGCCCATCACTTCCTGATCTCTTCCACACAAAAGGTGGGTGTGTGGTTTTTATTTTGTGGGCCTGCAGTCATAAATAGTGTTATACAAATAAAAATTATCATGTTATGCTATAATCTTATTATTAAGACAAAAAACTCTGTATAAGGCATAAGACAATCATACAAATAATTTAAAATACTAGTATAACTTGCAGTGCTAGCATGATATATTCTGCATAAAAGAGGTGGCTTTTTGTCAGTCAGCTGTGGTTTAAAAGCATAGACAGTGCCAGCAGGCCGACTAATAAAAGGAAGACAATAATGTGCACTCATCTTCACTTTATTTCTTCCTGTTCCTTATGAAGCTCCTGAGAATGGGAAAGACTTCCTTGTTAAAGTGATCGCTGGAGCTGGAGCTTTTGGATTAGTAGCACTAGTGCTGGTGGGTTTTGTCACCTACATAGCAACAAAGAAGCACACCAAAAGGAGGCTGTTGCAGTCCTCTCAGCCGTCTGATGCGTCCCCAGACTCCATTCAGGTACACCGATACTCGTTTCTCTGCTGAATGTGCATCTACGGTTACTACAGTACAACTAGTGATTGTTGATGTTACTGTACCTACTGTATAAGCAGAAAGGCATAACATGACAGGCGCTGACATTTGCACGTTTCATCTAAATTTAGTTAGAATTGTGCATCACATTCAAGACCCATGTAAGTTTTTATCAAATAGATGTCCTGCTAGCTAAACACGCAAGCACACACAGGCAAATGAGATCAAAAGGTAATCTTCTTAGTGGAGGTAATGAATATATTTACCCTTAACATCATTTTAGGTCCTGATCCACAGTGAGGAACCTTCAGAAAACAATTGTTGCACAGCTGTTCCCCAAAGCCCTGCGAGCGACCAGGAGCCAGCCAATCTTCCCGACTGTGTCCCTCTGGAGATCAAGAGTGAGTGTCTGAGCTGATGTGCATGTTATCAGCGTTACCTGAGCAACTGCAGTACTTGGTGACTCAAGCATACACTTGTACTAACATTGTACTAACATTGTACTAACCCTTACCTCTCCCTCATCTCCCCTCTCCAGTCCCTGAGCTGATCTACACTGTGCTGGATCTGGTACCTGTGCTGCAGGTGAAGCAGCTGGTTCGTTCTCTAGGTGTGACAGATACAGAGATCGAACGGGCAGAGATGGATCACCGGGCCTGCCGGGAAGCTCAGTACCAAATGCTGAGGGTTTGGGCTATGAGAGGGTCCCGAGCGGGCAGTGGAGGACAAGGTGGAATGCTGCACAGGCCTCTGTTGCAGGACTTGTTGGATAAATTGAAGAAGATGCACCTGGGACAGGCAGCCGAGGAACTGGAGACAAAGTACGGCATTCAGTAATGCAGTCATTCCCTAACGCGTGCCAAGTGGAACAAGAAACTTATGAATCCAAGTATTGTCCTCTTTAGAGACTCATTGACAAATGTCCTCAAACTGCAGAGGAACATGGTGCTACGATGAGCAGAGGCTAAAGCAACCAGAACAAATTCAGATTTTTGTGTAAGCAGCGCGACATATCACTCTACCTCTCATCCCACCAGCCAAACTACTGAGAGCGATGGTTCAGATATTCAGGAAGGACACACACACACACACAGACACACACACACACACACACATACATAGTAAGTTTACATGCATGTTAAAACTTGCATTCTATTCTGATTAAGACTTTTTTTTAAAACGTTATATAAACACCATAATCAGATCAAAATCTTCACAAATCGACACTCCAAGCAACAGATCTTCATTATATGAATGTAAGTTGATGCATGTAAATGAAAGTATTTCACACACATTTCCTTGTGGCATGCGTCCCCTCGCAAGCAAATTAAGCAATGCATTCCTTATATTTGGCAAATTATTGAATCTTATTTTGTTCATGTGTAGGTCTCAGTACACATTTTTTTGCCTTAATTGTAGTACAGACAAAAATAAAGGGCATAGTGTGTATGTAAATATAATCTGAAAAATTCACTTCTACTGTTTGTAAATAACGTTTAGGAATGTATATTTGACATCATAGTTGTTTTGTTAGGCCAGTGGAGCCTAAACTACTGTGTGCTGTTTGTTTGGATGAATTTGAGGGAGTACAATGCAGTGCTTATGATTCCATACCAGTGTATCTGTTTATAATACAGGATACAAGTTTGATCAAAGAATTGTCTTTGTAATTTTCACTAATGTACATGCATGTTATTTTCATGTAGTTTATACAGTCTTGTGTTGAAGAGGAAACCAGTTTTGTTCCACAGTTTAACTGCTTTTTATCATTTATAGATATGCTGCAATAGCTATTATTGTCAGTAGTCACTTAAATTTACTTTTAACTCGGCACTTTTTCAGTTTTTACTTTTTTCAATAGACAGGTAAATCAGTAACTAGTCAGCCAGATAGTGTTACTTTATTTATGAAGTACGACTTTATGCTAAAGATAATAACAGAAGTTGGGAATTGTGTTCCCAGACCACAATGCTGTTTTTTCCAACTGTATTAGCATTCTTTAAAGCCCCATCATACAAGCATTATTCATTTAAAGAAAACAGGACACGCCTTGTCTCAGTCTGCCTCAGCCAAAAAGCTTCCATAATACCAGTCTCAGCCTGCAGCTCATCTGTATTTGCCCGGAGGCCTGTTTGATTCATGCTGAAATGAAGCCAAACACAGAACGGGCTAAAGCTGGATCACTCCAAAGCACTTTTAGAATGTATTAGAATCATGTATAAAATTTAGATATATTTTATTAAACCTCAATTTATTGACTGAACAATAATGTTGATAACCAGCAAAGGTCATGAATTGTTAACGAGTCCATTTTAAATATATCATGTACATCTGAAGTGTGCCATCAGTTAAATGCTTTTCTCATAATTGTGTGTGTGCGTGTGCATGCATGTGCAGTAAATAAAGAATCCACTTTAAAATGATAAAAATGATTGTAGTGTTTTTTATGTACATTAAATAATTCATATCACTTAAGGCATGCTGCCACTCTGCATTCCTATTTGAAGTGTTAAATGTTAACAGTAATTAAATTTGTAACATGTCTTGTAGACTTTTTACATACTTAACTGTTGTGTGTTTTTGACCTGATCAAAGCTCTTCATCTCTTTTTCCTTTCTTGTGGCTATTCTTCCACCTAATTCACTTCCCCATAACTCACTTATTCTTACCTGTGAACTGTGATCTGTTTCCCACCCACCTAATTGCTATAAAATACCCTTTGCTCATGGTTGACTTCACATCAATTGTGCTCTTTCAATTACATAATGAGTTAAACGAACTGTTGTATTGCTTCTACATTGATCACGAAGAGACAAAATGATTTCCTCCTGTTTGCTCAGGGTGATCAATAAACCCGAGCGACAAAAAACAACAGCAGATAATCCTCTAAGTCATCAGTCACCACCTTCTACAAAACATTTTAACTGCAACACATTAACCAGCCTTGAGCACTGATTTGCTTGCTGCAGAATCCAGTTGTTCTCGTCAGGCCAGTTGCAGAGGGCAGGGGTTCAGGTGAAAGGAAGAGAGGGAGGGACCAATCCAGGTAGAGAGAAAGAGGAGGAGAAAGCTTACAGAAACCAAAGATGACTGTGTGAAACAAAATGGATCCAAGCAAACCCAGGTAAAGGCTTTATTTTATTTATTTTTTAAATCTACTTAAAGCAGAACATAACTGTGTACTTCAGAGCTACATTTTGTTTTATGTCTTTACTCATTCACCTCATGCTTTTTCTTCCTGTGTGATCCTACGGTTTATCCTGTGTTTTATCCTGTGGTATTTTGGTGTGTTGATTTGCTGAAGTTAAAAAACAACCAGGTGGCTTGTTTTAATAGAACAAGTGTTGATTCTGAAGTTGATCTGGAGTGTTAGAACTCCAACAGGATCACAGTTCGGACAGCTTTAGTGAGCTCCTTTGGGATACAGTGACTATAAACTGGTATGACAGTGATGAAATGATTGCGTTAGTCCTTTGATGTCTGACAATACAACATGAGTGTGTCCGTGCAGAACACAAGTTTGTGTGTTTGCTTAATAATGCCTTCTAATACCTGCGTCAATATGAGTGTGACCAACGTCCCAAAGTCTCCAAATGACATTGAGCATGATGCTTCTGTGGCAGCTGCATTCATAAAATATGAAATATTTCAGTTCCCTGGGAATTGAGGTGCATTCTTCCCTGTAACCTAAAGCTTCAGCAGGACATGCTGTAAGTTGTGATGCCAGGTTTGTGGGAACTTGTGTCAGGTGAGGCCAGTTGTGACACTGCAACCTGCAGGGCTGTGTAACTGGAGCTGCAGCCATGTCAGCCTGCTGGTGTCCCGTTAATGATTCTGCCTCTTCGACAGCCTGACTTTCTGTCTGGCAACTGGTTGTGTCGGTTTCTATAATAGCTTCAAGAAGAAACCTAAATAGCATCAGTCAGTGCGATAGAATGTAATGCACAAAGTCAATTTTAACTCAAAACATTGCCAACTTCCATAGATTATATGAATTAATCTTTCTGTCTTTAGCTGCCAGTCATGTTCATTTGTCAGTCTAGCTTTAATACAGCTTTGACAGAATAGAAAGACTAAATAAATCAACTGACCTGCTGATTGTCTTGTAAATATTTCCCTTGCCCTAAACTATTTCCTCTGTGGCCTCACACACCTTATTCTGGCACTAAGTAACCCTGTGTGCTTATCCTCAGTCTTTTTTCAAAAACGCCAAATGTAAAGAGTGGTGTGGGACAAGAATCACCATTGGACGAAGCAGCCCTGCAGTGGCGAGATGGAGCAGAGGGGGAGAGGCAGAGGGATACAGAAACCAAAGAGCCAGAGGTTGTTGATGGGACAATAAGAGCTGCAGATTCACTCCTCCACCACAGGGGGTCAGCAGACAAACACAAGTTCAATACCATGGGATATCAGGTAAACAAAATGACACAGGAATGTAACGTGGTGGGAGTCTCCTGTCACAGTGTTAAATCTGATAGGAGGAGCAGAGGTCAGGTGTGTGTTACACTGTGAGGTGCACAGATTTATGTCAAGCCTGAAGGCAGCTGACCTTTGACCTCTGTAAACTCTTGTTAAATGAGTCTACAGGTAAATATGCATAGCCTGGGTTCATATGTTGCTCAGTTTTTCTTAGGCAGGGCCAGAATGACTACTGAGAATACTAACAAGGTGTCCTCAGGATTGTTTCCTGGAGAGTCTGTGGTTTTAGTGACCTGGTGGGGAGAGTTTGATTTCAACATTTAAAGGACCATACCAGCGATTGTGCATGTTATTTTCATACACGTAACATTGCTGACAATCATTTCCCAAAGCATACTACTGGAACGATGAATTAAAAAGAAAAAATTTCCTACCTTCCAGACCGCCATTGGTTTTAGTTCATTCTGGTATGCTATTAAAATCAACTTATTGATACTTGAAATGTTCTTGGGATAGGTAATCCATCATCATGAACAAGCCATATATTCAGGTTTTTTTTCAGAAGTTACATCATTTTAGCGTTTGAGCACAATAAAAAGCGTGGAGTGAATGTATGTCTCCACCGGGGAATATAGTCCCAAACGAAGACCTGTGTTTATCGAAAAATTTTAATGACTGTGACTTCATAAGGATGTGTAACTATTAGCAGGTGAAACATTGATTTTTAAGATGGGTATATTGCTTGAATATTTGATTTTAAATGATTAAGAGATTTTGCAAAATAGCAGGAACGCTGAAATACATTTGTATCCTCTGGGAACTGATTGTCAGTAATGTGCATGTATGAAAATTGAATATATTAGGCTCAAACATGCACAATCGCCGGTATGGTCCTTTAAAAGGTTACACGTGGATTTTTTTTAAAGGCCCAATTCCAGTGTTTTTCAGATTCATACTTTTGATTTGATGAGTTTAGTATAAAAATAAAAGTATCCAGTACCCAGTATTTCCCCTCCAGAGCTGTGTTCCCAGCATTATTGAGCATTATTGAAAAGCATCTAGAAAAACATCTAAAACAGCATCTAGACCAAAATGGAGACATAAAACTTAGAAGAAATCTGTACAGTGGCAGTTAAGTAGTTAGCACAGCCTTCTCACAGCTAACAGGTCCATAGTTCTGGGGTCTTCCTGTTTGGAGTCTGCATGTTTCCAGGTTTGCAGGTTTTATCCCAGAGTCTAAAAGGTCTGGAAACTCAAAATTACCCATAGGTGTGACTGTGAATGTGAATGAGTGTGTCTGTGTTAGCTTTGTGATAGACTTGCAATTTGTACTCTGGCTCTTCCCCAATGGATTCTGGGACAGACTCCAGCCGCCCTCCTGCAAACCTGCAAAGGATATGTGGGCAATGAAACAGATGAATAGAAATGAACAAATAAAATGTGAATATTCCAAACTGATTAAAAAAATCATCTGTTTTTTTGTCTGGTCAATATTTTCTGTATGGGAGTGGGGACCTCACTATTTTGAACATCCATAAGGTTAATTTATGTTTCATTTTATTATATACATTATCTTAAGAATGGTGCAGTCTTTGAATGTGCTTGATCTTATAACCCTGTTATTTTACCATGCAATCAAATAAGAACAAAAAAATTAAGTATTAATAATAAATGTGCTTTATGCTCTGGTAAACCCACATGTCCGACTGTGTTTGTAGAGACGGACCAGGCAGAAGGTTGTGACTGACTTTACAACTATGAATAAAGCAGCATCAACAGGAGCCAAACCCAGAGCTGCACTGAGACAAGTCTTCAGTCAGAGTTTGTCTGACAAGAACTCTGTGTCTGAGGTATTCTCCTGGTCATGTCAGTATGCTAACATGCACAGAGACAGATACAGACATGCTCCAATGATGTCCACCCACCCACACAACCACAGCAACTGCAGCTCTACTTGTTCTGCGCCTTTGACATTTAAATGAATTCCCAGCAACTAAATGGCCTTAATACTTAATAACAGCTACACTAAAACAAATTTCCCCTTTTCTCACTCTAACATTTGTTTTGGTCTCTGTACCCTTCTGTTTTTGTCCCCTCCCTCCACATCTCCCTCTGTCTTTTCCATCACCCCAGGAGCAGCTGGATGCGTTAAAGCAGGCTCTGGAGACCTACGCTGTGCCAGTCAGTCTAAAGTGGAGATGGAATGAGGAAAGTCAGGGGACCACGCTGGAGGAAAACTGGACAGTCATCGTGCACTCTCATTCTGTATGGCATTTTAATGGCACTCCATCCTGCTTTGTGTAAGATTATGTAGATTCTCCAAGCATCCATAAGTAATCATCTCCTTCCTCCTCTTTCCTTTCTCTTCTTGTGTTCCTATTTTCACGAACAGACAATGTCTAAGATTCAGAGACATCAACAGGCGGCATTGTGGGAGTTTGTCGATACTGAGCTCACCTACATCAACAAGCTAATGGTCATTAAAGATGTAAGATGTACTTTGTCAACCTTTTATACACATATATATATCAGCTTATAAAAGTGTGAAATAACAATAAGAGTTGATGATGAGAAATTATCCATTTGTTTTCCATGTTTTCCATGTTTAATGATGTGTTTGTCTCTTACAGTTGGTGATTGCAGCCTTGATAAACCTGCACCAGCAAGGATTTCTCCTGGAGGTCAGACTGTACTACATGAAATCACTTTATCTCAAATTTGCTGCACAGCACATATTATCTGCAGACCTATTTTCCACTGTTCTGCATACCACTGACATATTTCTGACACAATCAGAACATCCGCTCTACCTACAGAAAACACATACAAGTGGAACATTTAGCACAACAGAATTTTTAACATTTCCACTGAGGCCTATGGAAAGTGTCATACAAAGCAGTTAGGTTAAATCAATGCTTTTTTCTTCTTTTTCTGACTTCTTTCTGTTCCAGATTTCACCCCAGTTGCTTTTCTCCAACCTTACCTCCATCCTCACCGCCCATCAGCAGTTCTGGCAGGATGTGATTTATCCCATGGTGCAGGAAGTCCGGAGGACAGGCAAACCCTTTGACCCTTTGAGGTTGGAGGCTGGTTGTCTGCAGGTAACACTAGGTCTTACAAAAACATATGTACTATGAGTGTGTGTCTGCCTGTTATTCTCTGGTCCTCTGTTCTTCTGATGTCTAATAGGTTCATGAGCGCTTCTCCTGCTACATGACGTATTGTTGGGAAGGGGAGAACATGCTGGAGTTCACACGCAGAGAGATGGACAGCAATCCTTATTTCCGAACATATGTCCAGGTATCATATGTGCATTTTTTAAATACAAAATACACAGTTGTGAATGAGGCTGCAGCCTATAATATTCATTAAAAAAAAAATAGTGACAAATACCCATCACAAGTTCCAAGGCAGTGTCTTCAAATTGCTTGTTTTGTCTGAATAACAGTTAAAAACCCAAAGTGATTTAAGGTAATTTATATAGATATAAAATAGAGAAAAGCAGCAAATCCTCACATTTAAGAGGCTGGAACTGAAGAACGTTTGGCATTTTCAGTTGGCTGACAATGAATCAATTGCGAAAATGAGTTTAAATTCATTTTCTGTCAATCAAGTAGTCAGTTAATTGTTTCAGCTCTACTTACAAACATAATTATGCACACACACAACTGTTAACTCACATAACCCACATTATTACCATTCATACCATCTAAATGGAATCTTCTTTATGCACTTTAATGCATGACTAACTCCCCTGTTGTTAATGGAGGTGTCGTGGTTAATGTTGGTTAATGCTGTTTTCATAAACCTGTGGGCGGCCCGTCCCTGAAGGGCAACCACTTGTTACACCAGCGTCATATCCTTATTATTCAGCCTCAGCAAATGTTTGTAGTTCATAAAAATTAATACATGCAAGTCAATTATGTCCTGTAGCACTTTTAAGACCTTTATACAAAGCCTGGAAAAACAAAACCATGCCTGCTGAGAATGATTTTCAAAGGAGAAAATAATGTTCATCTGTGATAGAAAGAGTAAACAAGAGTTTACAAACCCATAAAACCAGGTTTAACTGTTTATTTACAACTTGCTTTCTCACTTACATTATGTGCTCAAATTTACCATCCAGTGTGGGAGATGATCTTTATTTTCTGCCATATTATCAGTATGTGACACTTAATAGGTGTTAATTTCAGACCCTGTTTTCAACATGACTTCATTTATGGTTTTGTTCCACTCTAGCAAAAATGTGAAATATTATGACTGAGTTTGGCATTCACTAATGCTGAGTTGAAGCCATCTTCTGTTGTTCTTTTCTCCATTCCAGTGGGTGGAGACTCACCCTCTGTGTGAGCGAATGCGACTGGGGGACATGCAGGCTAAACCTCATCAGAGGATCACAAAGTACCCCCTGCTGCTCAGAGCCATGCTCAAAAGCACCCAAGACCCACATGTACAGCAAAAACTCAAAGGCATGGTAAGAGCTGAACCTGTTCATCCATCCATCCACCCATCCATCATCCATACCTGCTTATCCCATTCAGCAAAAATTTTTCCTGCAGCCTAAAATTTCAGAACAAAAAGCCCCATGACTGATGCCAACCTTCTTTATTCCTGCTTCTCTCCAGTTGTCAAGCGTGAATGGTTTTTTGGAGCACATCAACAACTACTTGAGACTAAAGGATGAGGAGCTCGCTCTCTTCATCTCTGCTCAGAGGGTGGAGGGATACGAGGTGGAGGGAATAAATGAGGAAATCGACAAAGTAGGATTTTTAAAAATAAACACATACTATATAAAGGGAGTGCCACACGCACGGTGATGACATTTGTCACACTTCTTGGGTAGTTATTTGCTAGACAAAAAGCAGCAATGAAATTATACATACTGTACGTGTAACATACAAGGAGGTGGCATACTGAAAAAATATATTTTAAAAAATCATTAAAACAGATAAAATGATAGTTAAAAAATCACAAAAGCACACAGGGTCGACAAAAAGTCCTTGATTACAGAAAAATAGTGCATGTCATAAGACAGCAAGTGACATCAAAATCTCCAATTGAACAAGCAGAAGCATATTTCTCTCTTCCCTCTTCTCTTTGGTATATTCTTTCCATATTGATGTCTATGGTTAATGTATTTAATGCCCTAGAATCCTACAGAGGAGACAGCATGTCAGAGTTCATTAAGATGCCAGGCAGTATAATACAATACTCTAAAACATACAATTCAAGACATTCATTCTGGTATGTTTTGCCCCTGATTAATATTCATGATTCCTTTGCAGTATGTGCGAGAGATCTGCCAGTTTGATTTAACCTGTCCCATCAGAGGCGTGGGTCCTGGAATTCTCCGTAAGCTGCTGCTGGAGGAGAATATAAAGATTCGTGGCAGAAAGGACAGCAAGGTGAGCAAGGAGTTACTGTATGTTTGCTCTGTTTCTTCAGGATTTCTGCCTCATCATTATTTTGACTTTTTCATATTTTCTCTCACCAGCTGGAAGTGGTGGCTCTACTTTTCTCAGATGTGCTTCTAATGACCAAAGTCCAGAAGAAAGGAGAGCGACTGAAGGTAGTTCGCCCTCCTCTGGCCCTGGACCGGACTTTCTGTGTGCCACTAAAAGATGGCAGTGAGTAAAATCCCCTGATGGACACAGATCCAAGATAGGTGGCATCTGTCCAGAGATATTTTAGACTCACTAACATCCGTCTTCTCTTTTTCTTTCAGGTTCATTTGTTCTTATAGAGGCTGGTGAGCTTTGGTGTGCTATGAATGTTTACATATTTACAACCAGCACCCCAGAGAGCTGCTCCAAATGGATCTCTACCATCCTGAATGCAAAAGTAAAACCTCTAAATACATCTTCAGTGGCATGAGGCTAATTCTATTTATATATGAAAGTACATTTCAGAATGAAAAATTCAAGTCGATATTTTAAAACAAATAAAACTTGTTCAATGTGCTTTATGAAATACACTTAGGTAATTAAAATAGATCACAAAAGTAAAAAGATTGATCTGAAAACAAGATTATAAATTGGCATGATAGAAAGGGAAGGTCTTATATTGACAAATTAGCTTTTCCACAGTTTAGGGTCAATAGTTCAATCAGCATTAGAAACTGTGAGCGTGGAATGATGGCAGTGATGAGTTTGAAACTCTGAGTGGCCTGGAGGTGGAATAGTGCTTTATGAGGTCAGAGAGATAAGATGGTTTCATTTAAGATACATAAAAGTACAAAAAGAGAAGGGAACATGATCTCTTATCTTGGTGCCAGTGAGAAGCCTTGTTGCAGTATTTTGGACTTTCTGCAGAAGAGACAAGGGCTGACTGACTGACTCCAATGTAGAGAGAATCACAGGAAATGATGAGATGTGAAGAAAAACATGTAAAACAGTAAAACAGCCTCCAGATAAATGTTTTGAATTTATTCAGTTATTTTTGAAATTTAAAGGCAGAATTGCAAACAAACCTCGATTTCCTGCATGGTCCAAGAATGTTTGTTTAGAATTTTAGTTTTAATTCTGTATTAAGGAGTCATTGCTTTAAGCATTGTGAACTTGTCTCTGTTATTTTGTCAGAAGACACTGAGGGACTTGAGAGCGATGGAGAAGATGCAGCTGCAGAACTTGAAAATCCAGCAGTTGGAGGCCAAACCTGATTTGGAAGCTAAAACTGCTAATGTGGAGACAAAACAACAACCTCTCAAGCAATCGAGAGAGAAGACTTTTGTTGATGAACTTATAGAGGAACCTATTAACTCCCAGTCAATAAATGGGATGTTGATGTCTACAGCACCAGCACAGAATGAACCTTCAGATAACAGCAGTGGATTACCTGCTTGGCAATGCAGGTCCGCTGGCAATCACCGTAAATTAGTGCTTAAGGGTTTTAGTGGTCAGCCACAAGCAGTCCACAGTTGTGAATCGATTGAAATGAGAGTGATCGGAGAACAGCGTGTGAATCACTGGGAGGGAGAAGAGGTGGTGTCTGACGTTACAGGAACAAAGGCACAAAGGATGACTTGGAACCATAAAGAGCAATCTCAATCTGCTCCTAATCTGTATGATAATTTCACATCTGGAGTTGCAGTGAATCCATTAAGACGTAAAGGCACTGGCCCACATTCTCACTTACTGGGTGGATATCCAGATGTTGACTACCCAATCCCCCAATCTAATGCTTTCTTCCGTCCTAACGGAGAGTACCAACCAACATTTTCCAGGGAGAGATCCGAGTTTCAAAGAGAAGCAGGAAGACCTACAAGAAGGGATTCAGATTCACAGTCAGGGAACCAGGACAGCAGAAGAAATTCCTACCACGGCCAGTCTGGAGAACAGGAGACACTTCCAGAAGCCTGGGGCTTCTCCAGAAATTTGAAGTCTCCTGTGTTACGGAGGAGGAGACCAATCAGCAGCCATCAGGGCTCCTCTTCACAGATATTCAGGCAGGGGATTCGGGGCTCAGGACATGCTTGGTTTGCGTCATACAATTCTTCCTCCAGCTCTGACTCTGACAGCAGCCAGTTTATCAAGAGAAACCCCACTTTCTCTGGCCAAAGCTTGGACTCACACCGGGTGCTCAAGCTAGGATCTTTAAAGTCGAACCACGGTGTATTTTGGAGCATGCCCGATGACAGAGCCTCTCCAGATTCCCCAACCTTGTCTGAGCCTGAGCTGCATGGTTATAATAATAGATCCAGTTCAAAAACCCAGAGTAGTGCCTCCACACCTGAAGTCATCATTCACAGAGGACATAAGCTGAAACCGTCACCTCTGGAGGGCTTTTTAGAAAGAGCCAAAGACAGAGTGACTGACCGAGAAGGAGCCAAAAGAGACAGAAATGTGAAAATGGCCAGTGCACAGTCAAGGAACTGGCAACCGTCTCCCTCATTTCCCACCACACCATTACTGAGTGACGCTGATGGTATGGTGGGGAATGAGGGAGCAGAACTTGAGACAGAGTGGGAGAGGGAGGTGGAACTGCTGAGACATAGAGCACTTACAGTGAGCAAAGGATGGAAGGAGCAGCTGGTGGATGGAGATGAAGATGAGAAGAAGAGCAGGTTAGAATGAAACAGTATTGTTATAATGTCCTGTCTGAGTGCAACTTAAGGTTTCAAAAAGTATGGATTTGTGTTTAGTGCCTTGGTGCCACGGAAGAGGCACATCTGGATTCAGAGTGGAGCTGGAGTTATAAAAGCTACATTTATTGCATGTAGATAAATTTAATGTAATCAGAATATGGCCACAGGTTTAGAAACATTAAGTGCCAGAGCCAAGCCCTATACAAGCTTCCTGAGAATTTTATTATTGCTTACCTAACTTGTGATAGGATGTTCGACAGTTGCCTGAAGGGTAAAATCGACACTGTGACACACTCTCATCATCAGGTGGATGAGGGTGGCCGGAGAACAAAACATGTGAATCACAGGAAGGAAGAAGAGGTGGTCCTCCTCACAGATTAAATGTGCAGTCAGAATAGATTTGGCACACCAAAGTTTACTTACATGTTGTGTCAAAAAGCAGGCAGGACTGGAAATAGTGGCTTGGCTGTAAGCGTAAGCTGCCGGATTGGGCACGGCTACAGGCTAACAGCAAACTTTTAAAACTTCTAATCAAACACTTTATTACCCTCCATTCTCTGCAGCATGCAGCATTTCTTTTTTCATTTGACTTCATGATGTAGTTATAAGAACAAGGATATAAACAAACCATCACTTCCTGATGAGAGAGATCACCCCCCACCCCCATCTTGGTTGGATATTGGAAATTCTCACTATTTTGGAGGTCAAAGTTCAATCAGATTGAGCCTCGTGTGAAGCAAACGAGGAGGGATCAGTCAGTTTGTTAAAGGAAGTGACTGCACATTGATTGAAATGAATGGGAAGTGAATTAAAGTGTGATCATGACTTAATTCACTTACACACAAGATCATTTTCTTTTGCTTTGCCCTCCTCTGTATGAAGGTCAGAGGTCAGGCTGTAGTATGGAGCAGTATGTGGAGTTTCTGTGGGTTCTGTGACTTCCTAAATGACTCTTTAGCAGGATGGATGCTTTCTAAACATCCATGGATGCTTTAAACACAGCTCAGTTGGATGCAACAGACTATATGCAGCCTGATCTGTAACATAATGAAATGTGTGACATAGCAGACAGCTATCAGTTTCAAGTTTTTGTTTGTTCTAGAGCTCCGGCTCACAGCTATCACATGATAAATGTTTATCTTCTGTGGTTTGGAGGTAATGGAGAGAATCGTCAGTGCTGAATAATACTTTAACTGGTCCCATCCTTGATATTTTTTATTTAATCATAATCATGATAAATATTGTCAGTAATAATAGCATTGTTTAGGATTTTTTTAACTCTCAAATCTCTACTGTTGAAATGAGTTTTCACAGAGGAGTAGGATGCTAATAGAGGTATTGTTCAGAATGGAAACTTCCATGTTTTGTCATTTGTGCTGCTGTCTGCTCTCAACACTTCAGCTTCCAGTTTCATCTCATTCTGGATTTTAATCTTTTGGTGAACACCCCACTTAAATAATTTATTATGTACATTCATATGTCTTCGGTGTTACTGTATTATCGTTGTCATTGTATTGACATTGGTAATTTTGTGTGTTGTGTTCGTTATGATTTTGCTCTGGCAAACACCATATAATATATTAATTACTGTCAGGCTGCCAGTTTTTCATCAGGGTAATTTTTTTGATCCAGAGAAAAGATTTGCTTCACTAAAAACACTAATGTGTCTTGAGACAAACTGGCAGCACTTAAAGGAAGAATCTGCACATGTATTCTGTAGTTAAATCATCTTTTTTTTTTTTTATCTCCCTTTTTATTTAGCCTTATTTTTACTGATGGGGTGAATGTGGACTGGCCAGGCTGGTGCTTTGATGATGATGAGGTCATCGATCGTCTAACCCCTGTGGACTACAACTGTGGAGACGAGGGGCTTCTGGAGGACATCAGTCGAACCTTGCCATTTTGGGATCTCCACAGATATGCAGAGCAAGAAGATGAAGAGTATAGCCAGGTGTAGCTCTGACACTGCAGTCCTGCAGCTCTTATAATGCGTAGAGTGAATCTCAATCTGCCCTGAGATCACTAACGGTCCTGTTACATTAAGTCAAAGTTCAGTGTATGAATGTAAATTACAGACAGACGATTTAAACAAGAAGTTTTTCTCTAGCAAATGCCTTTGCAGCTATTTCAGGACATTATATCAAATTTTGAATAATGAGTCTGTAATTATGGATTAATATATAAAATAATGTACTATCTATGTATATTTATAAATATATCTACGCACTCACTGTGTTGTGTAAATACTGATGCATTTTTAATCAATACTTTATTTATATGATTTCGTAGATTGTATACAGTATAATGTACTAATTAAACCCAGAGTCATTTCAGTGAAATGCATTTTATTGGAAATACATTTTATTCTCAACATGTAAATACTAATGAAAGCTCACATCAAAACAAAATTAAAAAAATATTTACAACTGATATTAAAAGAGCATAAAATCCAACATTTCAAATGTGCTGCTACAACTGTCTGATATAAAAATATGTACAAAACCTGTGCAAACAAAAGTCTCCCAACTCAATGCAGGCAGGAAGAAAGTAGGTCTCACTTCACTTCAACACTGATTTTTTTTTCTTGCAATGCTTCTTTACTTTTTAACTCGACTCCTTTCTCTCGCCTCCCTTTCATTGGAAATGGTGTGAACGATAGTCTCCAAAGCAGGGTACTGAAAGATCCTTTTCCTCTGTGGGGAGACAGAGAGAGAGAGAGAGAGAGAGAGAGAGAGAGAGAGAGAGAGAGAGAGAGAAGGAGAGAGATATGAGCAAATGTAATCTTGCATTCGTTTTTGAAATTCATATTTTCACATAAGTAAAAATCCAGTAATGAGGTCATTTGCTTCCAGTGAAAAGACTTTTTCTTGAATTAAGTAACTTTAAAGGATGAGAATGATCTCCTTTAATTCTAGATTTTGCATCTTTCAAAAAAAAAAAAAAAAANGTTTTTTTTTTTTTTGTTTTTTTTTGTTTTTTTTGATTGACTTGCTTTAGGAAAAATACTAAGATAGAATACAGGATTAAATTATGTGAATTTTTGCAAACTAAACATTTACCCTTTGGTGATTCTTGTACATCTGAGCCAGAATGAGCAGCAGAACGAGCAGGAGAAAGCTGAGACCGATCACTGTGGCTGTGTTATGTGAGAGACCCGCTGAACTTTTTCCAGTCAAACCACCTGTGAGGAAAAACAACACAAAATAAAACAAACAAAAAAAAAAAAAAAANAAAAAAAAAAAAAAAACATGAAGACAACTTGACCTAATAGAGCATATTTGGACATAATAAATATTAATAAATCAAGAAGAGAGAGCTTACTCAGGTGAAGTTGATAGGTGACATTTCCTAAAATGCCGAATTTTCCATAGAAACGACATGTCCATTCACCAAAATTCTCCTCTGACATCTTGCTGATCGTGAGCTCCTTCTCCTTATCCTTCTGGATAGACCTAACAAACTGGGTGCCATTGAGGTCATAGGTCACATGAACCCACTCATATTCAGTGACCTCTCTTGGGTCAGATAGGTGACAGGTTAGTGTCACAGAGGATCTTTTTTTTGATGAAATGTTGCTGTCGACTGTGAGGAAAACAAGAAAAAAAATGTGTTGTTGATGAAAAAGATATCATCCAGTGCATTTTTAACAATTCTTGAAATATATCTGTAAATTAATACTGAGGAAGCTTACTTTTAGCAACAATGAGCTGCATTTTTCTAGTCAGCCTTTGTCCTCCAACCATCGCAGAGCATCTGTACCTGCCCTCATCCTCAAACACAACCTCGGTCAAATTAGTAGACTTGTCCCATGGGTGCTGAGAGAAGAAGGAGGAAGGAACAAATGAGGGAGGACGGAGGCCGGGAGCAGATTTAGAAACTGATCCAGCATCCAGTTTCTCCCATAGGGGGTCAGAGGGAATCAAGCCAGGAGAAAACACACAGGGGAGAGTGACTGCTGATCCCACAGCTACGTACACTCTGGTGTCATCTGTGGATGGATGGACAATTCCTGTGAAAGACAGAAAGAGGGAACAAGGGAGAGTTTGTAGGTTTTGAGTTATGAAGTTGAAGTAAGTGACTGCAAGCTTCTATTCACTGTAATTTTAACAGACAATACGAAATACAGCTTTTGAGGTATAGACAGATATGGAGAAAGAGGAAAAGGCTAATTTAGGAGCAAACTATGAGCCAGCAGCTTTATGAGCCATCTCTTCCATCTCACCTCCTACAGAAAGAGGTGCTGTAGCTCGCCCCTCTTGGTCTTTGTTACGCACCACACAGGTCCAGTTTCCCATCAGTTTCTCTGTCACCTTCCCCTTGATCACACTGGCTCTGTTTGAAGTGATCAGTTTGATTTCGGTTTGAGGCACAAATGGGATGCTGTTCAGTGTCCAGCGAACAGCGGCCGTCTCAGGCCACGGAGTCACATTACAGCTGATCAAAATACTGTTGCCTGATACTGGAACCGATGGGGAGATGGAGACTGTAAAGGAAACAAGTAAATATAAGATGCATCACAGAGGAATTCTATTTGATAACAATGATATTTAATGTATACAGCTTTTACAGAGCTCTTGAAAATATTTGGGTATATTATTTTAGATTTATTTTTTAATGAATTGCTGAAAACATTTGATTTCAAATCCAGGAAGATTTTTATCCAGAATATTAGTTTGAAGATTATTGATTCTGGGTAAGATACCATAAACAGATGACTAAAATATATTCTCACAGCTTTTATACTGTATGTCTTGGTGTCATTAAAAATATCTATAAATTTCCAAATATCTGTGGTGTCAATGCTGCATTGCTGTGTTGTTGTTACTTACGTTTCATGACTCTGAGCATGACCATCCTTTGAACCAGCAGCTTTCCATCCTCCACCCTGCATGTGTAAACTCCTGCATCCTCTTCCCTCACTTTGGTGATGTGCAGGTTGTACTCTCCTCTTTCTAACTCTGACTGGAGGCTTCGTATGCGTTGGGTCCCGTGCTTTGTCCAACCAGAACCCCAGTACTGCAGACCACTCCTCTGCTTTCTCCACACAGTGCTGTGGGCAGAATGTCACAACAGTCCAGTTCTAGTGGCATGGAGATACAACTCTTTCTTTTAGAGTAAGAGAGGGATAGATGTTCAAATGTGGGTTAAACAGATGGAATTTGGATAAAGAAGAGAAAGGAAAGGATGAGAAGCCTTACCCTGTGCTGGCTTTACTCCACAGGATGAAGGGGGCTGATGGGGATGGAGGTTTACATTCACAGGGTAAAACAGCCTCAGAGCCTGACTCGGCAAACACCTCAGTTACCTCACTTCGAGCCCCTAGAGGAAGAAACACAACTTAATAAACATATAACGTTCACTTCCAGCACTAAAATTTTTCATCACCAAAAAAAGAGTGAAAAATATCATAGTAAATCATATTACCTGTCATAAGAAAGGCAATCACCCCAAAGATGAGAGATTTCGACATAATCTCTTTCCTGTTTTTGATCAAAATTTGCTTAAAACTGTAAACTTTTTGCAGGGATTCTCCAAATCAAGCTCTTTTCCCACGGTAAATGTTGTCTTTGCTTGTTGTGCGTGTTCTCTCAGTTCTCATAGGACAGATGAGGTATATATGGGTTAGTGGGTGTTGATGGGGGTGGAGAGGAAGAGTATCTGGTAGTTCCTCTCTGATCATGTGACACTGCAACTTTGATGTGGTTTGTCACACAGTTTGGAAACTGTAAGACAAAGAAGTAAACAGGGAGACCCCCCCCCACGGATTCTCTCTGTCATTCTGTTTCTCTCTCCCACTTATAAATTATACATATTACCAACTAATTACATTTAAGGATATATTGTGCTTGAGGACAATTTTGAAGTACTATTTTAATGTAAAGTACTTTTTTTTGACTCCACTACATTTACCTGACCTGTACTTATTATTTGCTTTGCAGGTTCACATTTTACATTCAACTTAATTTACAAATATCACTGCTGTCAGGAAAAATAAATAAATAAATAAAAATATCCAAAATTTCACCATTTCACCTATTCTGAGAAAATACCTTTCCTCTGGCTTCAAAACACAATGCACTTTTGACATTATCCTAAAGCGATTTAGGAAAATGTAATTCTTCAACTCATCTGAAAGTAACAAAATACCAACAATGGAGAAACAATAGTTTCCACCTGCAGATTATTTCCAATTTTGAGGATCTAACACTCTGACAGGGATCATTCTTTCTTCGTAGATTTTATTGCTAATACGTGTTTATACGCTTATGCATTTTCTACTATGGGGTTTACTTTTTTACTTCAATTAAGAATTTATACTTCTTCACAGTGTAAAACAATATAAATAAGCTAAAAAAGAATACATAGATGCATGCAGTGGCCTTTGCTGTAACTCAGAATGCTGCTTATATTACAGTAAACAATGCTTTCATGCTAAATCAGCAGTAGTTTCCATTTATTCCACACTGACTGCAGTGAATTATAGTTTTTCTCAATCACTTTGGCTCATTTATTTGAAATAGTCTTAACATTCTCTGAAGTGCAATTGTCACAACTGTTTTATGGGACATCACAACTCTATTGCATGTTTGTAAAATGTAGTAACTCACCCAAAACATTTAATTCATGCTTCAAAACCTAGTTCTTGTGTCAGTAAATTGGCCAATGCCACCAAAATGAAAAGGTTTTTTTTTGTCATGGTGGCAGTCATATTGGTCAAAATGTTTACCGTGGCAGTCAACCCTGGAAATGTTTCAGTTTTTATACAAATTTCAGTTTTATTCTATTTTTTTGTTGACACTGACTGCTTACTGTACGATACAAGATTGTCAGTTTTGTCTTGCTGAATGGTATTGTGTATCACACTGATGTTTTTAGATACCGATTTCAACAGTAAGTAAAAGTTTACTGGGAAAAGTCAGTACTGTACAATACTGTAGCACACAGAAAAAGGATATGCACGTTTGTATGTGTACTGTAAATTTATTTTTGTGGCAATGTGTTAGATGTAAACAGAAAATTCACATTTGCATGTCCATTTTTACATATTTCTTTCATGTAAAGTCATATATAGTGAACAGAATATTTGCCACAAAATGACATCCATGCCAAAAAAAAAACAAAAAACAAAAAACTTCCAACAACACTGAAGAAAACCTGTGGTAGTTCTATAAAAAAAAAAAACCAAAAAAAAACCAAAACAATAAATTGTACCTGCTCACAGTACATAATACTACAAGTTCCTATCTTCTTGGTAGACATCCTGACGCTCTTGCCGGTCTGGCCAAAGGTATTTATGATGTAAGTCTGACAGAGTTTGATAAGTGAATGGATCATTTTGCATGTGATGGCTCACACGATGAAAGAATGTTTAGAAGTTGTGAAGAGTTTGACAGTTTCACTGAGAATCAATTCATCAGTTTTGATCAGCAAGCCATGTGCATGTAGTTCTTGTGTATTGTGCAAACTGTAGACAATTATACTTACACTTGCACACGTGCCAAAACATATGCAATTTGCTTAAATGAATAAGAAATTCAAATCTGGTGTTCAGAGATTTGATTGATTTGATTGTTTTGAAAAAGTAATTCTTATTCCAGAATTGAGCCAAAGCGATTGAGAAAAACAGATTGATTTTAACAGTACGATGAAAGGTACTCATCTACACTTTACATTTCAGCTCAGTATGATTTACAGAAACTTTTGCTGCTCTATGGAACAGAGCTGGTAAAAGTGCAGCCAAACCACTCTGAAGTTCCTTCGTCACTGCCAGGCAGTTGCAACCTATGGTTAACTCAACGCTCTCATCATCGTCACCAGTACAAGAATGAGGGCAAGCATTTAGTAATATGTTTATTCATAACAACTGAATCATTTTCTCAGTTTTCATTTCTTTGCTTTCCTTTTCGTCAGTTCTTATACCCTCACAGCTATGACCATGACCCAGCTCGGTCTAATTATTCCTCGCTTGAAGCGAACATACAGTCTTTTATAGTTATCTTATTATAGGTCTTTCTCACAGTCACTTTAACATATTAATAAAATTTTATGAAACTAATAACATTAAAAATGGCTGCATTCTATTTAGGTCTTCAAGTATGTACACATGTCCAGAGCTCTGAAACTGGTACAACAAAACGGAATGCAACCAATATTAATGTTATTAGTTAGACTTGTGTTTGACAAATCACAATGTCAACTGTGAGAAAGACCTGTTGATTCTGGTTGTATGTCTGTTTTTTGTTTTTTTTTAACATGTTATGATAAATGACTGACCTTTCCAGTGTACTTACCTTTAATAAAGCACTAATTAAGAGCCTCAAATCATTGCCTAACAGGTCCATGAATACAAAGATGTGGGACTTTCTATGTCATCCCAGCTCAGAGGTCATGACAGAAAAAGACAAGATGCTATTGTGTGGAGGAATAAATGACCACCATATGTAAAACTGTCAAAAAAAAAACAAAAAACAAAAAACAAAAAAAAAAAAACATACTTTTGCATCAACTATCAAATGTCAAAAGAACTACACTTGAAAAAGAAAAGACATACAGAAAGAGATAGATAGCTAGATAGATAGCTAGATAGCTAGATAGATAGATAGATAGATAGATAGATAGATAGATAGATAGATAGATAGATAGATAGTCTGCACATAGACACAGATGGGTAGATGCATATGAAAGTGTGTGGGTGAAACCTCAGAGTTGTTTATCTTTAGTTAGTGGAGACTTTTTCCCTTTAGTTTAGGCAGTTGTGACTGATACTGTAAGTTATTATTTCTTCATCGCATCCACCAGAACCTCCTCCTCCTCCATTCCTCACATCAAACACTTCACTGTTCAAATGTAAATCAGCTGCTTTTTTGTTTTATATTTGTCTCAGTTTGGCACTGTGGTGCAAAAAGATCACAGTATAAACTGAATATCTGCATCCTGTGCCCCTGTGAAGCCGTGTGTGTGTGCACTCACTATGAGGTAATCTTTCCTACAGCCAATGTTTAGTCACCTTCACTGCATCTGAATATGAGGTGAGGGTGTCATGAGTGAAAAGCCCCTCACGGTGGGCTTGTAGGAATGTAGAGGAACATTATGTTAATCGGGATGAACTTGGAAAATAGTCAGATAATCTTTGAGATTATTTGAAAATGAGTCATTTGTTCTGCTGCTGCACTTTTGCGTTATTATCTCACAGACATACTTTGTCTTTTCTGATTGGGCAGCTATGTAAACATTTTAGAAGCAATCAAACATCTGCACCAAGCTAACTTTCTATGTGGATTATTGTAAGCAGTGCTGGGGCTGAATTTCAATAACTCTGTGTGTAGGTGATGACATGTAATGTTCCACTGAGTTTTACCGGCACAGGAAACAGAGCACAGATTAAAAAATGCTGCTCTGCTGATAACATTTAACATTTTCTGAAGTCAACATTTTGTTGAGTATGGTGACTATGAGAAATACATGAGAACATGGCTTTATAATGATGTTACAAACTAAGTACAGAGTGTTTTCTCTATGAATTATAATGATTTTAAGATGAAAACTTTGAAACTAAACACAAGTTTCATTAGCCTATTTAATCCAGGATTAATTTTTCTCTCTCACATATGTTTAAAGGGAGGAAAAATTATTTTGCACCTCTTTCCTCTTCAGCACATTATTGATTTTTATTGAATGTCTTTTTCTACTATAAAGCCAGTGTCCCTCTACAGAGTTTGCCAATGTAAGAGAGGCCAAACTTGCTTGCAGTGTAATCTTTATGATGCATTAAACTACTGGTACATTCCATTCAAGTGAAAATAAAGTTGCAGTTTGTGAAATCCTGCATGTGTCCACAATTACAGTAAACACTTTCTGCAAAGGCTAATGCAGCAGATTTAAGCATCATGGAATATAATGTTTAATAATGTTGTCTCATTTAAATTTCCACACACTCATTAATGTCTAAGCAAAACTGAAATCTACACAGCCATCAGATTAGTTCTGATGGTTCCTTTGAAAATGACAAATCATTCCATTAAACTCTTTATTACAGTAAGACTGAAAACTGAAAGTGTCACTTGTGTGTGTGCGTGTGTGTGTGTGTGTGCACGTTTGTTTGTTTGAGAGAGAGAGAGAGAGAGAGAGAGAGAGAGAGAGAGAGAGAGAGAGAGAGAGANAGAGAGAGAGAGAGGAGGGAATAGATTGAATAAATGGCCTGCCAGTCTGCAGGTTTTCATTCCCGCTCAGCAGTTGATCTTATTGATTAGTTTGTGATCTGATTTCTTTATTTGGACTGAATCCTGCAGACTTTCAGCCGGTCATGGTGGACCTTAAGAAAGTCTGTATAAGCTTGAACTTAGAAAAGCTCTTCTCTGCTCCTGCTACAATTACTGGAAACATTAAATCAACTAGTTGTGTAATTTACTTTATTGTGACCAATTACGCACCTTGCCTGCAGTTATACAGTATCAGTTCAGCTGCTTGCAATGGTTCTATACAAACATGTGGGTTTGGTTTTAATATTGGTAGAGACATTTTGATTTACATGCTTTTTCTCCAGTCTGCTCTTCTGATCAACTAATTGATTGTGTTTCTTACATCTGCAGGACAAATTGATAGATTTATTTAATATAGTAGATATTGAAGCACGTGATCCATTCCAAGTGTTTTTGGTTGGATTCTCAATGCTAAAGTTTGTCTTGTTTTACTTTGAAAACTATAGGCTGCAAATCACCAAAAAATAAAAATATGATGGGCTTTGCACTTAGAGTCTAAGCATAAGCATCTTTTCCTCACATCTTATGTGGGCAGGACTAATGGCCCTTTTCTACTGCTGGGTTGAATCGTACCGAGCTGACCTATTGTGCCGAAGGTCAAAGCTCACAAATGCTGAACTTGGCACAAGTTCAGCCCTTTGTGAACTTTGACCTTCAGCCAATAGCAAACTGCAGTAGAATTGTATAATAATTTGAAGTGTGGCTATTTTTTTACGTGAGTTTTCTGCATATTTGTCCTCAAATTTCTCTTCTCTCTGGTCGTGCAGGCTCACCAGCGCTGAAGATGAATAATGACTTTGGAGTCATCACTTTGAGCCCGACTGACTTTGGAGTTGAGTATGGATGAAACAGCGTTGGATCAATTCCCATTGGAGGCAGGTGGGTTACACATGAAACACACGAGTGAGAAGTGACAAATGGGTTGTGAAACAATGAAATCAAGGTGTCACAAATAAAAACAGTGAATTAATTCAAACAAAAAATGGTTTCAAAGCTGCAAAGGTCAAATAAAAAATGGTAAAGGATTTTTAAAAAAGGGTCAAAGAAGATGGTAAAACAAGAAAAGGTCTAAGGAAGGTCAAACAAAAAAGGTAAAGAGGTCAAACAAAAATGGTTGAAAGAAATCTGCATGTAGGGATATCAAATGATTAAAATAGTTAAGTACGTGATCAGAAACTTGGAGGTTCATAAAGTGGAAGAACGGACGTGGGTGTAGTAGTTGATAGTTTCCTTGAATTTCAAATACACATTTCAGAATGTGTATTTGGAAAAAACTAAAAAGGCTAATTCTACGTTAGCAATAATTAGAAGAACATTTCAAAAAAAAATTAAATGAGGTAACATTTCTATCACTATATAAAGCTTGGTGAGGTCCCATTTTGAATTCTCAAGCTCAGTCTGGTGTCCATATAAATTAAAATAAATTGAGAAGGTTCAGAGGAGAGCAATTAAATTGATTCCTGATCTTAAAGACCTGCCATATGAAGAGAGATCATGAAAATTACATTTACCAACTTTATAGGCGATATAGAGGAGACATGACTGAGGATTGTAAAACTAACATGGGTTGTATGATGTTGAGCCGATTATACATTTATGGAACAGCAGCTACAATTTAAGAGGGAATTCTTTAAAACTGTATTATCAAAGGTGCCATTCTGAGAAGAGAAAGAGTTTCTTTACACTTCGTATTATTAAAGCATGAATGATCTTTCAGATGATGTAGTGCAGGCCTCTATAGTTAATTCATTTAAAAATAGGTCTGGATAAATTCTGGCCAACAAAGGATATTTTATATAATATAAAGCTGAGTTGTAATTATTTATGGATTATGGTTGACATTGATATTATTAATGTTATTTTAATTGTATTCTGTTTTACTGTATACGCACACACACACACACACACACACTTTTTTTTTGTTGATTGAGTCTGGTAAAGAGGATTGTAAAAATCCTGTACCAGAAAATGTTCAATAAATAAATTGCAATAAAATCAAAAATTATCAAAATAATAATAATAATAATGATAATAATAATAATAATAATAATAATAATAATAATAATAATAATAATAATAATAATAATAATGAAAATTATCATTGCATAGTCATCTTCTACAACTCAGCTGTCCATCCATGCCCTACATTTTAACCATTTTTTTAAAAGAAGAAAATCCCACATAATCTTTTCATTTTGCTTTTTTTAATAGGCCTTTCTCTGTAATACATTTTAAAAGCTGACATTGCTCTCATAATATTACTGAGTCTCAAAAATAACCTGAAATATAAACATGTAGAAGACATGACTAAATTATATTCTTAAAATAGTGTTTTTATTTCGCTCTTTATTTATTTATCTTGTGATGCCCTCTACATTAATTCTTAATCAGGGCATGTTTGGGCTACTTACTAAAAGGCTATTAATGTTTTTCTTCTTCTTCTTTCTTCTTTTCCTTTCGGCTTTCCCTTCAGTGGTCACCACAGCGAATCATCTGCCTCCATCTAACCCTATCCTCTGCCTCCTCTTCTCTCACACCAACTAACTTCATGTCCTCTTTCACTACATCCATAAATCTCCTCTTTGGTCTTCCTCTAGGCCTCCTGCCTGGCAGTTCCAACCTCAGCATCCTTCTACCGATATGTTCACTATCCCTCCTCTGTACATGTCCAAACCATCTCAGTCTGGCCTCTCTGACTTTATCTCCAAAACATCTAACATGCGCTGTCCCTCTGATGTACTCGTTCCTGATCCTATCCATCCTCGTCACTCCCAAAGAGAACCTCAGCATTTTAGTCTCTGCTACCTCTAGCTCTGCCTCCTGTCTTTTCCTCAGTGCCACTGTCTCTAAGCCATACAACATCGCTGGTCTCACCACCGTTTTGTACACCTTTCCTTTCATTCTTGCCGAGACTCTTTTGTCACACATCACACCTGACACTTTTCTCCACCCATTCCAACCTGCTTGCACACGTTTCTTCACCTCTTTTCCACACTCTCCATTGCTCTGGACTGTGGACCCTAAGTACTTAAAATCCTCCACCTTCTTTATCTCTATTCCCTGTAACCTCACCATTCCACTTGAGTCCCTCTCATTCACAGCCATGTATTCTGTCTTGCTGCGGCTAACCTTCATTCCTCTCCTTTCCAGGGCATATCTCCACCTCTCTAGGTTTTCCTCCACCTGCTCCCTGCTCTCACTACAGATCACAATGTCATCTGCAAACATCATAGTCCAAGGGGATTCTTGTCTAACCTCATCTGTCAGCCTGTCCATCACTACAGCAAACAAGAAGGGGCTCAGAGCTGATCCTTGGTGTAGTCCCACTTCCACCTTGAACTCCTCTGTCACACCTACGGCACACCTCACCACTGTCTTACAGCTCTCATACATGTCCTGCACCACTCTAACATACTTCTCTGCCACTCCAGACTTCCTCATACAACACCACAGTTCCTCTCTCGGCACCCTGTCATATGCTTTCTCTAGATCTACAAAGGCACAATGCAGCTCCCTCTGACCTATTAATGCTTATTAATTATTAATGCTATTATTATTATTATTATTATTATTATTATTATTATTATTATTATTATTTAGGCTATTAATGTTTTTCATGTGTTTAATTTGTTTAAATTGGTAATGTTGAAATGAAAAAAAAACACTTTTTGCATCTAGAAATCTTCAGCTATATATATGAACGTATGTCATTTTTGTATGGTCAAACTGTTAGTAGTCTTATCATTTATCACTTCTGTTACCGCTAGCTCCCTCTATTGGCTAAAAGACGTAGATACAAAGCGAAAAGGTAAAGGTGACTAAAAAAAACAAACAAAAAACCCTGTTGAACAAGCAATAGACAAAATTGTATGAATGTCACTCTAACTGAGATCACAAAAAAGAAATTATGAGAAATAAAAGTTACTTACTAAGTAAAAAAACAACATACAAATTAAATACTATCGAATTATTAAACTTAGATACATTTAAAAAAATACAACCACTGCTGCATAATTCTGTATAGATTATGCAGTTATTGTTACGACTTCAAGAGTCCAAAAGATGCTAAATTTCTAAAAGCTGCAAAAAAAAAAAAAAAAAAAAAAAAAAAAAAAAAAAAAAAAAATCTAAAAGATGCTACTGAGGGTTTGTTTGTTATTTCGCTGCTCTAAGTAGCGTTACGGTAACTACGCAGTGCATTCTGGGATACAGGATAAGATGGAAGCAGCCGCGCAGCACGTTCAATCATCAATAAAATAACATTTAAAGTGTTATTTCTCTTTGTCGAGCTTTGTTTTGTGGTTTGCAATAACAACAACAAACGATTCTTTTGGAATAAGATCGCCGATAGACGTAAATATTGGTAACGTTCATCATTTTGACTTTGATGTAACGTGCTAACAACAGCTAGCTAAAGCTAAGGGTATGAATGTTCGGGGTCAATGTAGCTAAACGAGGAAAAAACTGTTTACCTGAGTCTGCAGAATACGTTTAATCTTATAGTAACAGGTTGTGGTCTTTGGTTTTGTTGTCTTACTGTAGGTAACTTTGAACATGTCTCTACTTGGAGGTTTGATGCGAGCTGGAGCGTCCCTGTGCCAGTCTGCTGGGACTCTGCTACACACAGCCAGAGCCATCTCTGCTGGTTTGTACTAACAGGATGTGATTGCTTTAATGGACTCTCTATGTTTACATGTATGTAGGGATGGACAAACTGTCACTATATGTATTGAAATCTAGTTAATAACTAAAATTATTATGGTATATAGTTCCCATCATAATATTATTGAAATGTGATTTTTCTGTTTTGTATTTTATTTTATTTTTCAAATTTTAATGCTAAAAAAAAACATTTGCATGTAAATAAAGGAGGGTGATAACGGAGACAACACTTAAAATGGAGCTTCCTCAATAGCTAGCAAATGTTCTGGACAGACAATGAGTTGAAAAAAGTCATGCAGATTATGACAGCTGCTGTAAAAGGTGACAATTTAAGCAAACTCTTATGTCACCTAAAACCCCAAAATGTCAGACTGTGACAAATATTTGAGAATACACAACAAGTTTTAGCGTGTATATACACACACACAGTGATACAGTGGCTGCATCAAACAATAAGGAAATACATCCACAAGCAAGAGTACGAGGAACTATTGAGAATGAGCCCCAACTGTCAGTCACAGAGAATTTTGTATGATATATATGATATTTTGAGTAAAATCATTTTATTAGAAGACCATCACAGGATGAAGCCAGGCATTCTGTACTGACATGAAAAAAATGGTTCTGTCTTTAGGTGTGTGCTGCCACATCAGAATGCATGCCATCCCACAGCCGAAGGTGGTGGACAGGTGGACTGAGAAGAGGAGCATGTTTGGGGTTTATGATAACATTGGTATCCTAGGTGAGTGTTCTGAACCACTTAGTGCCCGACTAAAGGAAGAAAGTAACATTTGATCTGTGGAATTTACCTCATTGCTGCTTTTGTTTGTGCTTGATTCATTACATGAAAGTAACCTGTGCTTTAAATTAATGATATGACATCATTGTTCAATATGATATATTGAAGAATGATGTAACCCTCCTGATACATGCGTCCATGCAGATACTGCTGTAGCACAGGCCAGTTCCTTCAGATGAAGGGATTGAAGCCAGTACTGGCTATCTGAAACTGGCAAATAACAAGAAAAGTTTAGAAGGAGCAAAATAACACAAATCTGTTTTGTTTTGGCAATTTTTAAATCCAGATTTGAACATTAGAAATAGGAATGCCAATACCTTGCAACCCAAGTAAAAACAATTTACCTGCGAACAAATAATGTGTAACAGGTGTGCTAACACAATTACAAAATGTGTCTGTAATAACAAATACCATTTAAATACGATTAATTAATTGATTATGGATGAGCTAAAATAGTTTATCATTAAGACACTAGAATAATGGCTGCTGCGTGAATAATTATAAATCAGTCATTTCAAGCAGTAATAGCCATTTGCAATATTATTAATGTCTTGTTATATATTTAAATCACCACATTGAAGAATAAAAATATCACTTTTTGTCAAAAAAGGAACATTTCTCAGTGATTCCTAACTTTTGAAGTTTATATTTATTTGGTAAATGTTTCTGAGAGGATTTGTCAGCTTGCTTAGTTCTGATCTTTTATCCCATTGCTTTTACTCACACACACAGAGAGAGAGAGAGAGAGAGAGAGAGAGAGAGAGAGAGAGAGAGAGAGAAAGTGTGCAGAAAGTGATCTCATTGCTTGTGTCTGCAGGAGATTTTAAAGCACATCCTCGGGACCTCATTGTAGCCCCCTGCTGGCTGAAGGGTTTCCGTGGTAATGAACTGCAGCGTCTAATTAGGAAGAAGAAGATGGTGGGAGACCGAATGATGACTCTGGATAAGCACAACTTAGAGAAGAGGATCCGCTTCCTCTACAGACGCTTCAACCGCTATGGCAAACACCGCTAACGTGGATCAAACCATTCTGACAGCTACATCAGACCAGCCTTTGTTATTAAAGACTGTTGGGAGTATTTTGGTGTGATTTCATGTGCTGTACATTGCCTTTATTTTCTAAATTATAATTTTAAAAAAACAACGCCGTTTTATCTTTGAACATTCTTCAGGTACCTACTTTTGATTGTTTCTGACCCCATTAACAACTGACTGACCTGACAATCACAAAACACATGAAATAAAAGCCTGAAAATATGTTCTACAAATGGAGAGCAAACAGTACCATCTTTAAGCAGCTACACTTAGAAGGCATATTGATCCAATGGGCTTTCAGATATTAAAGAGATAATGGCTTCAATAATGCTCATTAGAAGTATATAGACCATTAAGCCATAAAAAAGAACTATTTTGTTACTAAATCTGGACTGAAATTCATTTATTAACAACTAATTACCTTTTACAGCTGCAGAGTAGATGTATTCTAGTGGAAGAACTCTACCAGCAGACTAGTAGAAATGACTAAAAATGGGAAACTTCTGACCCTTTATGACTTAGCAGCATTTGTAACTGCAAATATTATGCTTAAGTCAGCAATTATAAATCTTGAGTCATTAATAAATGGTCACATAAGAAACCATCAATTTGTAATTATGCCTCAGAAAAAGACTCAAAATAACTCCAAGAAAATGACAACAAAACATACACTGATTGGGCATTATTTTGATGAAAGTGTTCAGTAAACATAAAAACATTTGCCTTAATTAATAAGCATAAGCCTTAATTGACACTGATGCTTTTTCATCCAGCAGAATAATATTGTTTTTTTTTTCTTTAATCATGATATTTTGTCGTATTTTGGCTTTCTTGCCTCCCTTAGGCCTTGTATCCTCAGACATGCTTCCCTGACTATTTCCTCGCTCCTTTTCTCTCACTTCTGTTTCATATGCATGGGGCAGTGAATAATGATGATGTCAAGGGAGCAGAGCTTGTAGGCTTAAAGCTGGAGTTGGAATTGAACATGAGCTATTTCAGGGAAATGTGATGGGGGGGGGGGGGGGG